>CM044401.1:4807500-4990000 GCA_024322285.1 Musa beccarii | reverse complement strand
GAATTCATGGAACTTTTATATATAGGTTATAGATTTAGGCAACTAGTTAACTGAGTAGTAGCCTTTAAATAGTTATTCTTATTGAGGATTCTTGAAAGACAACGTCAAATATTTAAGTCTACGTATTACATTTAGCATCCAGAGCATCATCCCAAGCATCTTGGTGTTTATTAATTGTATTTTGAAAATCTGGATTAAGCAGAAAGAGCACCAATTAAGTGGAGAGAGTGATTGGAATTATGAGAGGTTCACAGGATAAGTCAATGGTTGGAATATTCTTCACTTTGGTTATTATGGTTTTGGAAGAACTTGTAAATGATAGAACAATATAAGACTTCTGATTTTGCACCCTCGGGAAACTTAAGAGACAAAAATGGTCCTCAGTTGATTTGGCTCAGTTAGACTGAAATGAGATCATATTCTTGAGATCTTAATTGGAAATGCTTGTCATGGAGGCACTGTTGCTCTATGGTTTGTTAATGTCTTATATTTCCTTGGTTTTGTCTTAGTTTGAATGCTTGTGATTGTATGACCACTTTTGCTATGGTTATCAACATGCTAGTTATGGTCAATTCAGTGAGCTATGATATGAATTACCAAGGTTTATCCTACCAGTCCGAACCAGTATTTCGGCCAATCGGCGGTACAGTACGTACTACTTTGTACTAGCATATCGTGTGTCAATACGGTGGGGCATACTAATAGCACAAAAAAATGATTGAAAATAGTTCCAAAATTTTTTGAAGAATTACAAAAAACTAGATTGTGGTTTTTAAGTTGGAAATAAATATAAATTTAGTATAATTTTAGCAAAAATAATCTAAATTAGGAAAGAATAGTGGCACATTTCTTTTTTGGGCTTTGAGAAGTAGCTTTCTAGTACATTCCGTACTGTCATTTCGTTGATATTAAATTATCTATAAAGAAATAATTTGAATTATTAGATTATTTGTTAAACAATTTAAACTTTAAAATTCAAATGAATCAAGTAACCGATCGATGGATATACTTGGTTGTACCACTAAAAGAACGATGAGACTTCACGAGTGATGGATCGGGGTTCTTGATCATATGTATCTGTATGTCAATTTGATATGTTTATCAGACCCACTCTTGAAATTGATCCCACGACATAGTATACTGATACACTGTATGTCATTAGTGCATTAATGCAATGATCATTGTAGTTTGATCATTGTGAATCACACATGTCTGAGGTAGCTCCTGAGATAAATATGATTGTGGCATGTATTAGTACGAAGCATGGAGAATGTTGGAACTTTTACTTTCGCCACTGGTATGCTATTACGTATCATAAGATCGATCACCATACTACTACTTGGAGAAGAATTTCCAATTATCACCATACTGTTGCTCGAAGAAGAATGACCAAATATCATGACGAGCTTCATGATATGAATCTTAGGCGGTATGTGTAAAATATTGCTTCTCGATCCATGCACCACCCTTAAATTGTATAAACGAGACCATCGACTCCTTAACGTCATCGCCATTGTCTGTTGAAGCATTGTTGTCCACAACGCTATCATGTCTTTGGATTGAGCAGGTTGTTGAATGCAATTGAGAAGTTGTTTACATACCATTTATCAAAGTTCTACTAATTTAGGTGTTAATCCTTCATAATTAGCCTCCCAAGTTTGATCCAATCCACAAATCGTAGCTTTGTGAAGTTTTTAAAAAGTGTAAATATGAGTCTGAGAGAAAGAAGTGAGTGAGAAAGAGATTGAAAGAGTATAAGAGTTTGAGAGAGTAAAAGAGGGTGAAAGAGGAGGAAAGGGTTTAAAAACCTTTTCAAATGGATCTGACCATTGGAAAGGGTCAGATTTGAGCCTCTATAAGTAATGATCGGATTTTGTTCGTCATCGAGCGGTACGTACTCATATTGAGCAATATAGAGCCTTTTAGTATATACCACCCGGTATAGGGTGGTTTGCGTATTGGTCCCCCATTGGATCGGTATGTACCACCCATACCAGACCGTATAGTACGGTATGGCGAACCCTTTGAATCACATTATTTATTAAATGTTTAGTACTTGATCTGACACAAGAATGTCCCTTCTCTCCACATCTGTTATCCCTCTCTCTCTCTCCCCTTCAGGAATTGGGATGTAATTTACTGTCATTGCTCATGTCAGCCAAGTACCTTAATTGAGTTGCTTGAGTTTTGCTTTTGCATGTTGTTGCTATTTCTCAAGGAAGAAGAATATTTAATACACAAAATGGCAGCTCACCCATGTTCATTTTTAATTTGCTTAATCTTCGCAAGTATGGAATGTTAAGATTGTGATGTTGAGTAATCAAGTTATGTTGTCAAGCAAAGTTTCTGATGATGTAGTTGTTCTAGACATGGTTTCTGAAATCTTCTTCAAACCTGTGGGAAAGATAGTTCTTAATTTGCGTCAGTCAGGAAATTAGTGTCTTCTGATCATATATAGCATTGCGGACTTTGAAGACTGTTTTGATATGAAAATAAATATGGTCGTTTATTTTTTTCATTCTCTCTTGATGTAGTAGTTTTAATTTTACTTGATTAATCTTCACAAGCTTGTAATATTAAGATTGTGATGCTGACTGAATAGATTTTTTTGCCAAGCAAAGTTTCTATTAATGTAATTGTTCTAAAGATGTGGATTCTGAAATCTATTAATGATATGAAAATAGATATAACAAAGTGGCAGTTCAAAAGATACAACAAAATGTCAGTTCACCTACGTAATGTTCATTTTAATTTACATAATTAATCTTCACAAGCATGCAATGTTAAGATTGTGATGGTAATTTTGAAGTTTTGTTGTCAAGCAAAGCTTCTACCAGTGCATTTTTTTTAGATGTAGCTTCTGAAATCTTATTTGGTTTTCAGTGGGAATGGATAGTTTAAACTCTCATGTGTCAGGAAGCCAATGGTTTCTTGTCATCAATAGCATTGAGGACTTTCAAGACTATTTTGATATGAATTTAGATGTAGTTGTTTATTTTCTTATTCTCTTTGGAAGTTGCATTTTTACCATTCAGTTCTAGAAGATGTTGGCAACATTTTAACAAGTGGGACAAATAGTAGTCAGCAAGGTGCCACATTGCATGTGTGATTTGTCTATGCAGCAACATCTTACTGTGGTTTCATTTGAAAAATAAACAATTTGGTTTAAGATAGTATATAATTTTAGAAATATTTAGTTGATAGTTTGTCAGTAAGGAACTGATTCTGTAGTTATTTAAAAATGTTCTAGTGATAACTTAAGTAGTAAAATAAAGTGGAAGTCTGTAAGAGATAAAAAATTTCATGGATATTATTAGATGATACAAGAAGATGCATGAACTGCATCAGCTAGATAACAACCTAGGACTACCTGCTGCATCTATAACATGTTATCATAGATGTGGTTGCATTAACTGCTTAATATTATAACTGTTGGAAGTTACTGGCCATCCTATTATTGCTTTATATTATGCTTTCCAACAATCCATTTAAATCATCTCAAGATATGTGGCTTTTTATGATCTAAAATAAGATACATTAACAAGTTAAACCTCATTGATCCATATTAAACTTAATAATGCACATAAAGCTTTTTGAAGTATTTCACTATGATTTTTATAACTTCCGTAAATCTTTTCTGATTTTAATTTTTGCAAAAATGCTGCATCTTTTCCTGTTAATTAATTTTGTTCGGCCTTTGGTTGCATTATCAGATTATACAAATCAAGCAAAATTACGAGGAGAAGGAATCAAGTCTCTTGCTCCATCATAAGGAAGAGCTGAAAAGGGTTCAGCTTCAGGCTGAAACTGAAATGAGAGAGGTATTTACAAGTTAGGCTTAATTTACTTGGTGTCAAAGAACCATGTCTAGATTGTAACGGCCTGAAATCTTAATTGATGTAGAAAACATCATCATCGAGGAAAGAACATGAAATTCAAGTTAAAGCATTGACACTTCAGCATGAAGATGAGTGTCGAAAACTACAGGAGGAATTGGAGCTGCAGAAGACAAAGGTATTAAGGCTTCCAGAATTTGGTAATCGATGACTGGTTCTAATATCTCACTTTTTTATCTCATTCAGGAGGAAAAGCAGAAAGCTCTGTTGCAATTGCAGTGGAAAGTAATGGGCGAAAATCAACAAGTTGATCAAGAAGTGAACTCTAAGAAGGTTTTATATATCAGAAGTGATTTGCATGCAATCATATTGCTTGTCATATGAGTTTATTCTAAGCCATGAAAATTAGTCATAATTGCTTAGTCCATACTCTTCTTTTACTATTGGTTTATCTTTTAGTGGATTTTCTCTTTTTGAAAATCATAGGCATTCATCCAAATAAGGTGAGATTTATGTTTCATTCTACAGTTTTTTTATCTAGGATATCTCTTTCTTATGTATGAATATCATTCTACATGCTTCCTTAGATGTCTTAGATCATGCCTTTTCTGAAATAAATGATATTGATATTTTAAAATGTGACTCAAATTACAATTGTTCAATGATTATATGTACTTCATATTCCCATACCATAGTAGCATAATAGCATTTGGAAAATTTGTTTCAGGAATTCTCTGTCTCATCAATAAAGATGAGGGAACCGTACGGTAGAAGAGAACACAAACTTACATTAACGAGCCCTGAAAGCAGAAGGAAGGTAGTCAGCCATGATGTTGCTGTTTGACGAAGAGTTGTTGGTGTTTCTTAATGTTATGATCAATTTTTTGTTTATTTTGGATGCTATGCAGAATTTGAGTTTGTCAGGAATTATGCGGACACCCGTGGTGAGCATAATGAAAAAAATAGAGGATGGAAGTCCACGAAATATTCCCAATCACAGAAAGAAGGCAGTGTATCTTTCCTTTTCTAGGCCTCTAATCTCAAGTATTCTCTTGATGAACTTGTTCTTCCAATAATCATTGAAGGGGTCTTGTCCTCATGTCCATCACTTCAAAAAAACTGCCACATAGACCACTTGTATGGCTGCTTTAGATGGGGCTGCCATTTAACGTCTAGGCAGATGCCCAAGCAGCTGGGCAGCACCTACCTCCAAGGCAAGCAGTTTAATATGGCTGTTTGGCCAAAAATGTCTAGCATGTTCTTCTAAATTCACTGTTATATTATGACAAATACATTGGTTTTGTGATCTGCACTCTTCACCTCAAGGCAATCAAGCCCCAGTTTCCTCTCAAAAAAGTGAAAAGAGTGGATGGTAGAAAGAGAAGTAAATGTTGGCATTTTCACCTTTCCCTTTCCATCTTTTCTTCTTTTTCCCTTTCCCTGCTATGCTTTCTTTTCTCTACTTTTGTCGTCATACAATTAAGTCTGCACTGCAAAAGCAGTCTTGTGTGGCTCGGTGCCTAACAGTAGGTAACATCTCCACCATCTGCCACCTTCAGTTTTCTAAGATATTATTCTTGTCCATTACTTTTTTTATTAGTATCTGAAAGAATGTTGTCAGTAGTACAACATTTTACTTCAATTATGGTCTTTTCCGAGGCAAATTTTTATGGCATTTTACTTGTTAGTTTTGTTAATCATGCATTGAGCTGACTGTGGGTAGATGTGCCTACTTATGAAGGTAACACGCCATGAATATGAAATTGAGACTTCAAATGGAACTATTACAAAGCGCAGAAAGACAAAGAGCACTGTCATGTTTGGTGTAAATATAAACTCACCTGACAACTTATTTTGAAGATCACAATGTCTAAATGGATTATGCTAAAGATATCCATCTTTTTTTCTGCTGCATTCAGGAGCCAAATACTCAGAAAACATTACACACCCAGACCCCTATTACCAGCAATGATGTGACAAATATCAGGAAGGTACTGTTCTCTTCCTAAAACTTTGACCATTTGTCTCCTAAAAATGTACATATATTAGTTTTTTCTGGTATATTGGCTAATAGATTATGAAATTTACTATTACCTCTCATATATATAATTGAACAGTTCTTTACTCATTGCAATGTTGATTTCTATCATTTTATAAAGAACACCTCTGGTTTCATGCTGCATTAGTTCATGTGAGGGATGTATCCGAAGTTTTATTATCTAGCAGTTCTAGCTGCCTCTAAAATTTGATTATGGGAAATGATATCATCCTGTAGACGTGGATCAGTCTTGAGGTTTTGAAGTGTGTCTATGAGCTCTTACAACTCGGCTTCTACCTTTTGTTGCAATCAAACATTCAAATACCGATTATCTGCTAGGTCTTAGGTGCATATTGCAAGTAGCAAGGAAGGGCTTATTTAGTCATGATTTTTCCTTAACTTGATACTCACTACAATGGCAAGCTGATGAATTTGGTGCCATAAATATCATCACTTTCTAATGCTGCTGTTCAGTATTACTCTGGTGATAATGTAATCTTTTCTTGCATAGGTAAGTGGAGGAAACCATCCACATCCAGCAAATATCGGTGATTTGTTCTCAGAGGGTTCTTTGAATCCTTACGCTGATGATCCTTATGCATTTGACTAAAAGGTGCATCTATTCCATTGATGAGTCTAATTTATTACTGCATCAATGCTATTTGAAATTCTTATACTGCATTGAAATTTATTACTGAGTAAAAGGTTACTGCATCTGCATATTTCTTATCATCTTAATTAATAAATGCAATAGATGATTGAGGTAAGAACCATAATTTCAGTAGGACCAGTTGTTAGCTTAGCTCTACTTATATGTACCACATCATTTTCTGATAATGCTATGACTTTCCTTTTCCCTTGGGAGGAAGTATAATGTTGTTCACAATAAATACGATGTATAATATATTTGGTGAGGTCCACTTACCTTAAAGAAAAAGACTAGAATGTGTGGATGTAAGAAAATTTTCAAGGCTGGCAATAGTTTTTTTTTAATGCTAAAGACAAATAATAAAGATGTAATTCTAGTACATAATAAGTATCAAATATTCTATAGAGGCAAGAAAAATTTAAAAAATAAACCAAAAGAGCACAGCTATATAAGTAGAGGTGAATAAGTAGGACATTAGTCAAAACTTGTCAAGCTACCTATCTCCATTCTTTCAAAAAATGTGGATGTATATGAGACAGGGAGGGTGTACTTTTAATTGATTCTTTATTTCTAGCAATGACCTTGTGTTATGTGCTGGCCGAAAAATTAGTCATGTCATGATTAAGATTGCTTCTCGGTTAGCATAATCTTGGATAGTAAATTTAGATATTTCAAATTTCTCAAGTAGTAATAACTAGCTTCAATTAACTCCAAAGAATTTTAGTTTCTATTACCATGCTCGAGTTGCCTGAATTCTAAACCATGGTTTTTGTTGGTGTCTCAAAATTTTCCCTAGTAATGAAACAGAGCCTCATGTATTCTTTATTGAAATAGGAAAGAAAGACGGGAATATAGCATATATCAAATCTATTCTGAAATTAAAAGAAATCATTTTCATGAATTCTTTGCCCAATAGACCTTGTTTATGATTATAAGTGGAGCATTTGAAATTGAACTTCAACAAAGTCAGGTCAGCATGAGGCTGAATAAAAAAAGATTAATCTAATGTCATATTTTCTAGTCAATATTAAACGTTAACATGGAGTTTCACTATCCTCGTAGCACCCCAAACTTATTACATAATTGCAAGAGCAAACTATAGTAGTATGCTTATATTAATTACAGTAGATTTTTTTTTTTTGTTTTATCTATCTCATTTCTTTTTTTGAAATCCTCTTAATACTTTTTAGCCATAAGCTGCATTTAATCTTCTCCTTCCCCTCCAAGAGTAATTGTTTTGTTGGTTATTGACTGATGGTTTTACACATCTTGGTCAAATTCGATAGAGTTAGTTTGGTTTTGGCCCGACTATATAACATGTTAGATTGGCTATCACAAGTCCAATGTCATCTTCATAAATGGCTATATTAGACTACATCCTTAGTTCAGCCTCTATCACATAGGTCAACAGTAGTAATAGCTGATGATGATGGTAATTACAAACGGGGAACCTTTAAAATAGCAGAAAGTGGAAAAATAACAGTAAATAAGAAGAATGTGTTTTTGACCTTACAAGAATGATGAAACAGTATATTTTATGCTATAAATGCTATCAATGTTATTTCATATTTGGATGGTGGTCTTGAATGACTTACATGGCAGAATCATATTCCTTCTAGTTACCTCCTCCCTTTTTCCCTTTTGTCTTTACCTTTCTTTTTTCTGAAATTACAGTTTGTTTTGTAGCCTGGTATTATGTAAAAGCTTTATGATATTTGCATTCTAGTACGAGACCACGTTTATCTTGTCAGAAAAGATATTTCTTTCTTCTAATTTTTTTTCCCCCTTTGAAACAAGGGCAGGAAAGACATTTACTGATTAATGGCTTGGGGAATTTAAACATGTATCATCCTGCTGTCTATACAAATGAGAACTCAATTATTCCTCCGCAATCTGATATTTGGACCACTCTTTTCGGTCAACTTCCTTGGTACTAAATTTATGTCCTGATTTTGCAGTTCACATCCATGACATTTTTACCTTGCTCTGATGCTTATGATGCCAAAATCATTGAATTGGGGTTTGGATAAAGTGTTGACCATATGCCAATGCACTTCACAAGAGTGCTACCAAACAACGATTGCTGGCTCATCCAACGAATGCTTCCCTGTATTCGGTACGTTTGCTCTTCACCGGTCTTTTCATTGAGACCTTTTCTGCTCAAGAATTCTATACATGCCAAATGACTGCAAGCTGAATTCACATGCTACCATCGTAGCTAAGCCTCGAGCTTTATACTGTCTCGGTCACTCAGAACTAAACTGGAATACATAGTAAGTGCCCATTACCATCTCAAACACCACAAGATGATATGGTGTATCACCCTTCTTCTTTGACCACTTTAGACAACATAGAAAAGTTACCTGCAGCAGAAAAGAGAAGAGTTTATATGTTTGGGTTTTCTGATTACATTACCTTTCCCATATTACTCTGATCTTTGAAAATTTGAAATTGAAATTTCTGCTTATCTTTTAATATAAATAAAGTATATTCTAATTATGTTATACACATTTTCATAAGCCAGATAAGACTACAGAAAGGTTTCTTGTCAGTTTTTATACGGACCGCAAATGGTATTTATTAATTGAGACTGGTGATAAATATATATATATATATATATATATATATATATATATATGTATATATATATATATATGTATATGTGTATATATATACATATACATATATATACATATATATATATACATATATATATATATATATATATATATATATATACATACATATTATATATACATATATATGTATATATAGGATAGGACATGTTTTCTTTATCTTGTCACAATTCGTTTTTACAGGGTCACTTTTGTAAAAAGAAATAAAAAAATTAAATAATCAGAGAAAAAACAAAACCATGCGAGCCATTGAAATCAAGTCAGCGCCCCCTCATATATATATATATATATATAATGACCCAGAGTCAACATTAAATCATTCGAGACGTTGGTCTCCGATCAAAGAACCGTTCCGAAAGAATTGGAAGCTCGCAGAATTAATTAACAGATTCGGACGGAAGAGAGGGAGAGACGACGAAAGCGGTTAGGGTTCCAAGAGCAAATCTGGCTCGTTGGCCCTTCCATCGCCCGTCTCTCTTCGCTCCAGTCTCGAAGAGAGACTTTTCTTGCTTCGCATCGCCCCTAGTAGTAGTATTTCAAATAGGGAGACGAAGCGATCACTCGATCCTACGACGTCGTCTGCTTCGTCCATGTGAGTTGGAATCTTGAGGAGAGAAGAAGTCAATGGCCGGAGGAGGTTTCAACCGTGACGGCCCGAGACCGGATCCGGTGGAAGGCTGACAGCACCTGTGATAATCACATCCATTATGGCGGCATTTGGAGGTGTAATCTTTGTCTATGACTTGGGGATATCAGGTGGGTTTCATCCAACTTCCTCTGCATCAACTGATTCAGGGCACGGAAACAGTATTTTCTTGGCACATGATGCCACGAATTGCTAATTATGCTGTTATATGAAGGTGGTATTACGGCCATGGAGTCGTTTCTCCAAACCTTCTTCCCCGACACAACGACGAAGATGGCCGACGCCAAGCGACGAGTACTGCGTATGTGACAGCCAAACCCTCAAGCCCTTCACTTCGTCCTTGTACGCCTCAAGGGTTGGCCGCATCACTTGTCGCCGGCCGCCTCACCAGGGCCGTCGGATGCCAAGCTGTCATGCTGTTGGTGGAGTTTTTTTCCTCGTCGGCGCAGCCGTCGATGCCGCCGCCGTGAACGTTGAGATTCTCATCGTAGGCCGTCTGCTGCTGGGTGTTGACATCGGCTTCACCAACCAGGTGAGTGTGGCAGCCACTCTTATCACCGAACCAAGCGGCTGCATCACGTGTGTGTTTTGGGTCACTTGGCAGGCTACTCCGGTGTACCTGACGGAGACGGCGCCGGCGGAGCGGCGGGGCGCCTTCACCTCCGGCTTCCAGTTCTTCATGTACGTCGGCGTCGTGCAGCCAACTTTACCAACTACGGCGCCTCCCACATCCCCACCCGGGGCTGGCGCCTCTCCCTCGGCCTCGCGGCCGTCCCCGCCGCCGTGATCTTTGTCACCACCCTCCTCATCTCGGACACCCCCAGCAGTCTCGTCCAACGCGGCAAGCTCGAGGACGCTTGCGCCGCGCTCCGCCGCGTCCGTGGCCCGGCTGCCGACGTCGAGGCCGAGCTCGAGGGCATCGAGCCCTCCGTGGAGGAGTCATCAAAGCTGGAGGAGGGCGCGTTCAGAAGGATAGTACGCCGCCGGTACCGTCCGTGTCTGGTGGTGTCGGTCGCGATCCCAATGTTCCAGCAGCTGACGGGGATCGTCGTGGTCGCGTTCTTCTCGCTCGTCTTGTTCCGTACGGTGGGGGTTCGGAAGCGACGCCGCTCTGATGAACGCCGTCATCCTTGGGTGGCCAGCATCACGTCGGTCCTCGTTTCCAACTTCCTGGTCGACCGCTGCGGCAGTAAACTCCTGTTCATCGTGGGCGGAGCCCTGATGATCCTCTGTCAGGTATACTACTCGTCACCCTCTCTCTCTCTCTCTCTCTCTCTCTCTCTCTCTCTCTCTCTCTCGCTCGCTCGCTCGCTGCTTACTCTGTTGTATCCCTTGTTGCTTGGTGACTGGAGGTGGCCATGGCCTGGATTCTGGGAACCAAGACAGGCTCCGACGGACAAGCGGCCTTGCCGAGGGGCTACGCGGTGGCGGTCCTGATGCTGATGTGCTTGTTCTCCGCCGCCTTAGGCTTCTCATGGGGGCCGCTGAACTGGATCATCCCCACTGAGGGCTTGCCCGTTGAGGTCGGCGGGGCAGAGCATCGTTGTGGCCGCCAACCTCCGCGTCACCTTCGTCCAGACACAGTCCTTCCTCGCTATGCTGTGCCGCTTCAAGCACGGCACCTTCGCCTACTTCTCCGCCTGGGTCGCCATCATGACGGCCTTCGTCATCGTCTTCCTGCCGGAGACCAAAAGGGTTCCTCTGGAGTACATGGACGACCTCTGGCGGCGCCACTGGTACTGGCGGCGGTTCCTCGTCGACGGGAGCAACCAAGATGGGAAGCCACCTCAACCATGACCTCCATGTTGTGTTGCAGCCTTTGGGAGTCTCATATTACGTTCCCTCCCAATCGCCAAACTAAAGCTTGTACGGTAGGAGAAATATTAGGCAGAAAAGAAATAGGAAGAGAAGAAAAATAATTATTTTTCTGAGTTAAGAGATGCCTGAAATTTTTATCTTTATTTATATATAGGTCCCGTATTTTCCCAATTAATTGATTACGAACACTCATGAGAACCTTTTACTCTTATGGCAAATGATAAGCGATGAAGACGAGATTCTAATCTTTGACACAAAATATAAGTGAGTCGATTACAATATCATCTAGTTAATATTTTAAAAGTAAATATTTATATGATGATAGCAATACATGAGCAAAAGTTGTTTTTCTAAATAGAAGTCTCTCATGGTTTTGAATCCAAAATTTTATTTTTGATCCTCGTATAAGATATCGAACTAACCTAAGCTTCGGAGTGATCTTATCGGATACATCATTGGACTTGTGACTCGTTGAGGCGAATCATCCTTTCTAAGGAGTAGTGAAAATTAAACTACCATAGATCTCTTTCTGAGGTTGCTGTCTCGGCCTATCGGTAGATCCCATTTCATTTCTAAGATTCGAGCAGCATCCAATGAGGCATCAGACAGAATCCACGGAAGTCTTCTTCTTCTTCCCCATCCACTGACATATATGGCATCCCACACATCGTGCATGGGCGGATAAGGCAATGGAAAGATCTCGATCCCTTCCATGACTGCCATCCGCATGCAGTCACCACGAACCACCTTCCTTTCTACAAGACATGACAGCTTTCAGTGATGCCTTAAGCATATGCGTGGGACTCGAAGGCATCGACTCCACCTACTCACTAAGCGATCTAAAACCATTATTAGGGTTTGCTCCTCAACTAGGAGGAATCATCATTGCTATCATTGTTAGGGAACTGGAAAAGGAGAGAACTGCATGAATCTTTTAGCTGCAATTTGGAATCTTCCTTGCATTGCTGCCAGTGTTCTGTCACATCTTGTTGTCATGACAGCCAAGTCAACACTCAACTGCCTGAGATGCCATGTTTCTTCTCTACTTCTTTGAAACACCCTCTCCAGTTTTATCTGGAAGGATATGGCAGTAGCAACATCACATCTTTTGTTTGCAGACATTGTTTTCTTTGCGGGTGGAGGTGGGTCTCAACACCTACTGTTCGTATCTTAACTAATGCATCAACTATGTTATTGAGCACAAGAAGATGCTTTGAACATGGTGACGAATTATGCTGATCATTATCTATTGATTTCTTTTTCTGTGTGGAATTGTTACTGCCTAAGAGAATCAATCTTATTCGCGTTAACAAGATGTGATAGATATGGTGTTTCGTATGGTTAAAGCCACTGAATCACAGAGAGAAAACAAAGAAGGAAGGAGGCTGATGGATGAATGATCACCAAAACCTGATCGAAGTATAGATCTACATAGACATTATGTGTGCGTACATACAGGAATACATATATGATGCATATGCACTGCTTTAAGCACTCTCAAAGATTGACAGAAGCTACGAGGAATGGGTCGTCGAACAATATCTCGGGCCAGGAGGGAGGAGGGTTCCCACTACGAGCATCGCCCTGCAGGTTGCCGATCGAGACATCAGCGAGAGGAGGAAGAGGTGGCATGAATGGCGATCCCGGTGAGGTGTCTCCCAGGCTGAGTCCAATTGGATTGGAAGATTGCTTTGTCCCGTCGCTTATAGGCTGATCGAAGAAGAAGCATGGTACCTGAAGCTCTGGCAATGGGCCGTCATCCCGTTTCTGGCCAGCGATATCTCGATAAGGAGTCGGAGAAGGGACCGAAGGGGCCTCCATGGCGGTGGCCAACTGTTGGAGGAGGTGGAAGTACTGCAGCTTTGCCGCCTCGGCCTGGAGCCGGGCCGCATGGTCGTCCCAAGGGCGGCCTTCGATGAGCTTGCGGAGGTTATCGACGGAGATGAGCTGTTGAAGGGTGGCGAAGAAGTCGGTCCTCGGGCGGTGCGTCATCGGGTCGAAACCCATCTGGATTAACTTCTTCTTGAGGTGGGTGTTCCAGAAGTTCTTGATCTCGTTGTCAGTCCGGCCCGGGAGGTGGGAAGCAATCGACGACCACCTAAAGTGTTGGAAGGCAGCTTACACTCAGAAGCTCGGAGATTATGATCAGTTAACCAGTGCCGGAAATGCATGCTAATTACTTGTTGCCGAGGATGGAGTGGAGGTTGAGGATGGTGTGCTCTTCCTCTGCGGAGAACCTGCCTCTCTTGATATCTGGCCTCAAGTAGTTAGTCCATCTTAGCCTGCAGCTCTTGCCGCATCTATTTAGTCCTACACCAGAACATACGCTTGAACATGAGAGAGAGAGAGAGAGAGAGAGAGAGAGAGAGAGAGAGAGAGGACCTGCAAGCTTTGGGAGGGATCTCCAGCTGCCACGGGCATGCTTCTGGATGTACCGGACCAGCTTGTGGTCTTCCTCAGGAGTCCAGGGACCTTTCTTGAGGCCATTCTCATCACAGCAGGGGGATCTCCCCATTGAAGACTACAACTGCCTTCTCTCTGAGCTTCTTCCACTATGCCACACCCGATGCATGGATTCTCCCTTATATACACTAAGTTTTGGTTCATCTCATCCAAAAAGACTAACACGGCCTTCCTCTCTACCTTTCTTTCTTCTCGGAATGGGCAGTAATCATTAGATCAGATGGAGGGTTTCAATCATCAACAGCAAAAGCCATCATCACCTGCTCATATAGCAATCTTAAGTAAACAGGAGAGTACGTTATCAATTAATGTATGAGAGTAATTATAAGATTCCTGAATTAATATAATATATATATATATATATCTATATCTTACATAAATCCCTGAAAAGCTTCTCCCTTAATCTTCTTTGGAAACCGTAGAGATCACTTTAAGAGTATCCAAAATATCTTACCACTTATTATCAATAAAATCTGAAGGCTCGGGAAGTATTTGTAGGAATAAATCTTATTTTACTAAAAAAAATTAATTTAATTAAAATTTTATCAATTAATTTAAATATAATTATGATTCTTAAAAATATTTACCAGTCCTAACACTAACCATCATCTTTTCCATAGCAAATAGTTGTGCTACTGCTGCTGCTCCAACGAACAAAGAAGAATACATCGGAAGATTAGGCAGAGAATGGTATCCTTGTAGAACATACATGCATGCAACAGGAGTGGTGTGAGGACTGAACCGAAGACTGAGGGCAGAGAAAGAGGAGAGAATGGTGATGTGTATAACGTAAGATTAAGCTACCTCACTGTGCGAAAACATGAATGAGGACAAGAGGATGATGCCACTTGCTTTGACGATGTGGCTGAGTTAGCAAAGAGTTGGTGCAGCCAACACCCAAATTCTCCACCATCTCCTTCAGCTTCAACAATCGAAGATGACAGTCTTCATGGCTGACGCACTTCCTCCCAACCCGCAAACTTCTGCACCCATCGAGACTCGTGTAAAGTCTCCTGTGTAGAAGAAAACGAAGAGCAATTTAATGCTCTCTTGAAGGCCAATTGTGTCGTCAGAGTTTGTAAACTATTTCCACTGCAACTCCCTATAAACCTACAGAAAGAATGCATCTACTGGAGGTAAGCATCACTAGCTACAAAGAACAAATGCAAGAGGACATAAGCAGCAATGCAGTCCTCTCTCTCTCTCTCTCTCTCTCTCTCTCTCTCTCTCTCTCTCTCTCTCTCTCTCTCTCTGTTGCACCATTTGGTGCCAACAAGAATCAAATCAGCAATATGTAAAAACCCAGTACCAGAGGAATTAAAGCCTAAAAACTCTCTCATTCAGCTAAGCTTGCGTGTCTGATATTTCTGAACACAACATATGCAGCAAAGCTGAGACAGATACAGGATTTAGTAAGAACACAAATATTGCCAAGCAGTTTACAAATTAGACCATTGAACTTTCGAAAGCCTCAAATATCATTAATTCTTTTATCTATCATAAAAAACATTAACATTTTTTTACATGAGAAATAAGAGCGAAGAAATTTTTGTTTTGTTCATTGTTCTCTTATCCCTTCAGCATGTTTGCTCTATCTCAGTCATTTTCTTTCACTGTATTATTTTTTTCTACAATATATATGTTATAATTTTAACACAACATATAATTATATAAATATTTTTAAAATATTACTTACACCAATGATCTAGAAACCCAAATCTCAACTGAATCGATGACTAGTTCGATTATAATAATTATGCCACCAAGCTCTTAATACTTTGGCAATAATGCATACATTTAGTTGATGTATAAAAATACTAAATCTAGTGCAAGATTAGAGTATCTAACCAAAATTTAGGACTGAAGTAGGTTATTTGAGCCTCTAGGTGCTTGTATCAAAGAGAACAAAATAAGAGGCATACAGCGTCTAACAACTATGAGAAGGAGAGCAAAAGGATCCGTGCTAATATCCTACACACGTGAATGGCATTTGAGTTATCAACTTTGTGATGAGCAGATGTAGGGATCCGCAAATCTAATGCTAACTTCATCATATCTTTTCCATGTCAATGAAAATAACAGGCAAAAGCTTCTGAGCTCGACTTCATGAGGAGTTGAACCTTCACAGCCAAGTGGTTGTGACTTGAGCCCAGCACTGTCCATGTCAGTAGTTGGCTCTTAATTGCCAATGCATCATGATGAAGACAACAAGGATTATGACCTTAGAAGGAATAGGAAGAGTTTAGTAATGGTAATGAGAACGGTTACAAAGAGAAAGAATGAGGATTAATATCAGAGACAACTAATGATGGGAAGTAAAAAATCGAGAGCACGGAATGCTTTTGACATGTTCGGATACATTTGGTGATGCGGTGCATCCAATGCTCTCATGTTTTAACATATTAAATTCTTAGTTTGACCATATAAAAAATAGTTCATATTTTAAGATAATTATAAAAATTTAAAAGATCAAAATATAATATATTATGAATTTAATATGTATTATAATTTGTGCTTGATTTTTAGTAAATTATGATTCATTAATTAGGTGGTTGAATGATTCACTATATAAGGGATCTAGAGGCTCAAGCTATGGTAATGCAAATGATGCATTCGAAGATATGAATCACTTTGTATCCAAAGAGCTTAGGAGACGAGGCTCATCCATGGAGAGATTTTTTTCATACAAATTATAACATCAAGATTGACTTGTTGAAATTCTATGATCGATTTTAAATCTGAAGAGTTTCTTGATTGGTTTAGTGTCGTTGAAAAATTCTTTGAGCATAAAGAGATGCTCGAAGATTGTGATATAAAATTTATTATTATAAGGCTTCGAGATTGTACTTCGATCTAGTGGAACAAGGTGCAAGAGATGCTCCTTCGAAAAGAGAAGATAAAGATTTCATCTTATGAGAAGATTGAAATCTCGCTCCATGAGAATGTCCTTTTATTTGATTATGTTCAAATTCTCTTTACATATCTTAAAAAATATAGCAAAATCATACATTGAAGAATTCTATAAGTTGACGACTCAAAATAACACTCAAAGAGATTAAAAAAAACTTATTACAAGATATGTCGATAGCCTATGAGTTATGATTCGAGATGAAGTGGAGATGCAATGACTTTGAAGGTTATCTTATGCTTATTGATTAATGCTAAAAGTTAAAGTAAAACTTGCTAAAAGTGGAGCAAAGATAAATTCTAATGTTCCTTTACATTCCACTTCTAAAGCTTACTTTGTTTGTTATAGCTAGGGGATCAAAACTAATAGAATCATAAAAAATTACATCCAATCTAACTTCTACCAATCATAAAAGACAATCTGGTCATACCAATTATCAGCCTACTTAAGACACTACATGAACGAGAGCTCAAATAAATAAGCTGATGCACGAGTCAATTTTGCTAAAGGAGATGTTAATGAATAACTTGAAGGTATTGAAGAATAACATATAATAAAAATTCTAAGGAGACTTCTAAAGAAATTATACACGAATAATTCAAAAAGACAACGAGATACGTATTATTAATTAGTACCTAGTTTCTTTTTCAATGAGTAAAAATTATAAATATATGGTGAGATGTGGTATAATAGATATTAGCTATATACTTTTAATATGATGTGTACTATTCGATACCGGAAAGAACACCTATATATTTAAATTTAATGAAATTAGAATTGTGTTTTTGCAATGTAGAGTTTGCTCCTAAACCTTTAATCCAAAGGCAGCTAAATAACTAACTTACTTTAAATTAGTTTAAAAAAGAAATCAAAGAAACTAAAGTTGCATTTATATTAGTTGCTAAAGAATGCATGTAGCCTATAGAAATTCTTAACGAAGTAGAAGCTGCTCTTTTGTAGGAATTCAGAGATATTTACTCTCATTTAACTTTCCAGTTATCTACCTTTTCTTCGAGACATTTAACATTAAATCGATCTAATTCCAGGACCAATCTTATCGAACAAATCTTAGTACTGCATAAATTCAAAAGAACATAAACATGTTATGTATCAACTATATATGAGTTATATTTAAGAAAGTTTATGCTCATGTGTCATTCGAGTTTTATTAACTTCAAAGAATGATGAAACCTGATCGATATACATCGATAGCTGAGCTATCAACCAGAGTTGCATCAAGTACAAATTTCCTATTGTATGTGTGGAGGATGTATTTGATATGCTTGTTGGAATTCAAATTTTCTCTAAAATTGATTTTCTAATAGTTATCATCAAATCTATACTAAACCAGGAGATAATGAAAAACTACTTTTAAGATTTGAGAATATTTATATGAATGGCTAATTATATCATTTATACTTTCAAATGCTCTAAGAACTTCATACGAGTAATGAATTAAATTTTATGTTCTTATATTGGAAAGTTTGTTATTGTTTCCTTTGGTGATATTCTTATTTATAGTTGCAGCAAACTTGATCATATTGAATATTTGAAAACTCTCCTATCAATTTTGAAGATAGAAAAATTATATGTAAATTTTAAAAAGTATTCCTTCATAATGTTTGGCCTAGCCTTTCTAAGTTTCATCTTAACTCCTGTAGTCATCCAAGTTAATTCTACAAAGATTAAACTTATCCAGACTTGGCCAACACCAACATCCCTACAAGATGTTTAAAGTTTTCATGGGTTAGTATCCTTTTATCTTCAATTTATTCAGAATTTCAGCATCATTATAGCTCCTCTAATTGATTGTATAAAGAAAAGAACGTTCACACTCGAGGCAAACAACAATTTTAAACTACATAGGATGAAATTATCTTCTACTCCTATTTTATATTATTAGATTTTTCTAAAATATTTGAAGTTGATTATGGTGCCTCTCATATGGATATTGGTGGAGTACATAGCAAAGTAGGACATTCACTTGTATTCCTTAATACAAAACTTAATAATATAAAAAATATATTTAACTTATGATATTAAATTTTATACTTTGTTCTGTGACATTGGAGACCTTATTTAATCCAAAGAGAATTTATCTTAAATTTTGATTGTGAAACTCTTAAAGATATAAATTCTCAAACAAATCTCGATAGGCAATATGCAAGATAGGTGATATTTTTATAAGAGTATAGATGCACTAAGTCAACAATTAGCACTTCTTAATATTATAAGTGCCCAACTAAAAAGATTTGATGCAATGAGAAATACTTACTATAATGATGAATATTTTGTGAAAAACTTGGGAGTTATGCACAAAAAATCATCATGAAAATTATGTTATCGAAGATGGTCTTCTCTTTTGTGGAACTCAATCTTGTATTTCTAAATATTCTCTAAGAGAGCATATTATCCAAGAACCAAACTCTAATAAATTAGGAGATCATTTTGGGAGAGATAAAATAGTCCTTCTCATCAAAACAAAATATGTTTGGCTTACAATCTATCACAATATTACACCTTCAGAATGGCAAACTCAAAATTTTGGTGCATAAACTCCTTTACCAATTTTTAATACTCCCTGGAAAGATATTAGTCTAGATTTTGTGATTGGTTTAATGAAAACTCAAAGAGTTACAAATTTTATCTATGTTGTTATTGATTGATTTTCTAAAATGACATATTTTGTTCCTTATAAAAAGATCATAGATGCTTCTAATATTGCTAATCTTTATTTCAATGAAGTTCTCAAATTTCATAGAATTTCTAAATCTATCGTATTAGATAGAGATACTAAATTTCTTAATTATTTTTGGAGAAGTTTACGAAAGAAATTTGATACCAACCTTTTATATAGTAGTACTTATCATCCTTAAACAGATGGATAAACTGAGATTGCTAATAGAACATTGGATAATTTACTACAATGTTTTGCTGCAAAAAGACCAAAACAATTAGATCTTATGCTATCTCATGTTGAATTTGTTTATAACTCTATGATTTATCGTTCTACTAGCAAGAGTCCATTTAAGATTATTTATAATTGTATTTTATCTCATCATCTAGATCTTGCTAAAATGCCTAAATATCTTTGTTAAGTTCAAAGAGAGGATTTTGTTATTATCATAATAAAAATTCATGAAGAAGTAAAGAAAAAGTTTGAAGCTAACAACTAAGTTTATAAAGAAAAGGCGAATAAACATTGTCGTATGAAGATCTTTGAAGAAGGGGATCCTGTTTGAGTCTTTTTGAAAACAAAAATATTTTCTAATAGAAATTTACAACAAACTCAAGGAGAAAAAAATTGGTCCCTATCTCGAATTAATGCTTGCATGATTGAACTTTCTTTTAACATTATCACTCATTCCATATTATCCGTCTACCATGGTAATAATAATTATTATTTTTGGATGATGTAGTGCTTAGTGAGCATTGAATATTCCCAAGTTCTAAAACAATTAATCTGAGCTCAATCCTATAGAATTTTAAGAAGATGATTCATATCTTAAGATAATTATGAAAATTCAAAACCATCAAAGTAAAATGGATCATGAATTTAATATGTATTATAATTTATACTTGATTTTTAGTTAAATTATGACTTATAATTTATACTCCGAGAAAGGAAGAAAGATTAAGCTATTATCTCTTCAAATAGAGAAAGTTCTTTTTTGTTCTCTCAATTTTTTTTCTTTTTTTCTTTTTTTTTACGTCATTTGGTTATGATTAAATATGATTTGGTAGTCAATACTAAACTCATCTGATAATTTTATTTTATTTTTATCGTTTGACTCCTGAGAGAGAGAGAGAGAGAGAGAGAGAGAGAGAGAGAGAGAGAGAGAGAGAGAGAGAGAGAGAGAGAGAGAAATATCATGAAGGAATACAGTCATGATGTCAAAGAAGAATTTACATTGAAAGTGTAAGAAAATGCATCTATTTGCGTTTTATCTTAATCCGTTTCTGCAAAGAGTGCTTGCTAAGGGGTGCGTTCAATTGACATATTTTTATTTTCTTCTTTAATTAATTAAAATTTAAGTGTTTTTTTATTTTTATTTTTGTAAAGGGGAGAATACATTTCGAAGCACCTAAAACCCGAAACATCAAATCATTAATCCTTGTGCACTTATCTCATCTTCTTCATTGAATCAAATCATAATTTAACCTCATTATTTTTGTTCATCCAGTTTACTCGGATAATTCGAATTGTTTTAATCCAACACTAATCACCTGATTCAATGGTTATTTTTGTCAAAATAGCTTTTAACTCTTCACTTATTCTTACAATCCATTAGATGGAACTTACTAACTGATACTTAATATTTATAATCTGACTCTTTAATTTATTAAGATATAAGTTAAATCTGAGCTCATTTCTATCCTCCACAAATAAATTTCTCCAAACAAAATTGCCATGCCCTACTCAAACAAACAACAATACATATTTGATAATTCTTACATGTTTTGATGCATCCATTACAATTGTTACTAATTTGGAGACTTCACTCTCATCTTCAAACCTAAGTCAATCTTTAAATTGATGTTCGAATTAGCTCACTATAATTTTCACAAATAACCCAAATATAAAATAAGCCCAACTCTAACTCAAATTCAATTTGTCAAAAATTCTAACTATTATTTTAATTAAAAAAATAAAAAATACTTTAAAAATATTAATTTTATGGTAATTGATCGATTACCTTATTGAATCTTAATCATCATGTCTTAGTCAAGCTCTTGTAATCAAACTAGCGGTGTTTCAATGACATCTAATTATGACTTATCATTGATTAATAAATTTATTTGTGTGTGTTTAAAATAATTTAATAAGCTATTTTATTTAGTTTTAAAAATTAAAATTAAGAAGCATTGAACCTCGTTGATTTCCGCGTGTGGATCGATGGACGGCTGAGATCTCAAAGATCAAGGTCATGTGCTGTGCGCCAACGCAACGCAATCGTCCATCATCGACGGCGGCGATGGCATCGATCAGCATATTCTCTCTCTCTCTCTCTCTACCGTCTCTGTTTGAAGAGGAGAGAAGAGAAGGACGGCAGCCTTTGTCTCTCTGTCTCTTTGAACCCTGCTAAAGCCCTACCGGTCTCCGTTCTCCGACGATCGGATCGAGCAGTTCCTCGAATCCATTCGGGATGGAACTCTGGAAGAACTGGAGGCCGGGGAGGAGCAGCCCCCCAAACGGCGCCAAGGTATGGATTGTCATGGGGATCACCGTCGCCGGCGTGCTCATCCTCGCCGAGGCCACCCGCCGACGGAGGCGCATGTCGAGGGGCGTGCCGCGCCGTGTCGAGTTCTTCGGTGCCTTCGTCGAGCGGTTCGAGCTGGCCCCCTCCCCCCAGCCGCCTCCCCCTGCCGCTCGCCACCCCCTCGCCGACCTCAAGTTCGCCGTAAGCGACAAGTCGGTCGCCTTTCTTATTTGTCTGCCTCGATCATCTCCTTCTTCTGTTTCCCAGCAAAATTTTCTTTCTTTTGTTTGAGTCCTGCAGTTTTGAGATCAAGGGTTATGTCGCTGGGTACGGGAATCCGGATTGGAAGAGGACGCATGAGCCTGCTAGCCAGACGGCAGCGGTGGTCTCGGCGCTTCTGGAGCGTGGAGCAACATGCGTCGGGAGGACTGTCATGGATGAATTTGCATTCGGGTCAGCATTCTCGATAGAATGATCGCTTTCTTTCCCCTTACTATTTTGCTGGTTTATCAGCTATATGTTCTTTGGCATGCTAAATGATTGCAAAGGGGGTTTCTCTTTTGAAGTATATGTTTTGTTTTTTTTTCCTGCTTCAAGATCCTAATAACTAATATGCATATTGAGGAAAAACCAAAAGTTCGTGTAGATTTATTTGTGCACGGAGTGGATAGTGCAAATAAAAAAGTACAGTGCAAATATGAGTCATTAGTGATGTTCAAGTAGAACTAGTTGTTATATGCATTTGTTTTGTTCTTTGTGTTCCTTTCATGCAGAATTTTTCTTTCAATGAAAGTTTGGAAAAAACATGAATCTGCTCACTCTAGCACTAGTTGATATATCTCTTTGGAGATCTGCAAATAGGGTTTTGGAGGCATCTAAGTTGCTCACTCTAGCAAGCGTAGGACATCTGTGACCAAAGTTCAATGTTAAATGCAAGCGATAAAGGTCTCATGAACATAGAGAAGAGGAGTGGCAGATGAGACTTTGGGCAAAAAACTTGCTGAGCATAGCTTAAAAACATGATTTTTACATTGAAACCTGAAAAGAATGTTGTGTTGGTTGATTCCCCTATTTTCCCTTTTGTGGTTCTAGTGAATTATATGAGATGATATGTTTTTGTGACAATAAAAAAGCTCTGATGATTATAAACCATCTATGAAAAACTAATATAGCGTGATCAGTTGCAGACTGCAAAACCAAAAGGTTGTTTGTTGCATTCTACGTAATCATTAGTTTTGCCTTTTCATGTGGCTAACAAGTAAAATGGTTCCTGTGGATGATACGAAATTTGGTTTGGTACACTTGTTATAGTCTTTATTCAAATTGTAGTGGAGAATTTGAAATTTTGTGGAAAGCTAAGTTCATATTTGCCTTTGGCATCCTTTTTATATCCGGTAATGCCTGGTCAATCTGCTTTTATGTTGTAACAGTGTAACAGGAGATAACTTGCACTATGATACCCCAATTAACCCAGAATTGCCATCTCTGGTCCCTGGAGGATCATCCAGCGGTTCTGCTGTGGCTGTTGCTGCTGAACTTGTCGACTTTGCTCTTGGTATGTGAGTGAATCATGATTAAAACTATTTACCAGTATATTAGTTCATCGTTTCTCAAACTGTGCTAAAATATTGGCCAGCACGCTCATCATTTATCTCTTGCATATTGTTTTGCTTAATGCCTCATTAGTTCATATATTGGTTGTACAGCTCGATTTGAAAATTTGCAACACTTAGGCATGATTAATTTGCTATATTAAGTACTCCCATCTTTTTATTGTCATTTTTCATGCCTCAGATATTGCTTACGGCCTGGTTAGAAAATTTTATTTGTTATATTTGTGTGAGAATTAGTGCTCAAGTTTTTTATCTGCTCCTGTTACTACTTCAGAAATCATTTGTGACCCTTCTTAATGCAAATGCTTTTGTAGGATTCAGCTCATTCCTGATTACCATTTGATTTTTGCCTTGAAACTTCCATCACTCACATACATCTGACAGTGAATGAATAATTATTAGTTGCATTTTTATGCTTTTTTGTTTGACTTGAGAGACATTGGTAGTTGAAATGACATAAAATTTTATGGCATTTTAGGGTGACTGCATGTTACCATGTACTTCGTGTCTCATGGTTTTTAGTAAAGGGGCATTATATATGCCTTGTTTTTCATAGGTTCCTTTTCTTAATTTTCAGCGTTGATGCTAAACTAACTGTTGCTGATATGTCATTTCTGAAACTGTGATAATTCCCTGGATCCTGCACTTCTAGTAGCATTTCCTAATTTATTGCTTACTTGTTGTCAAGAAAAATATTTTATGCTGCTCTTTTCATTTTAGATTCAAATTGTTTGATGAGGTTTATGGTTTTATAGGTACTGACACCATTGGAGGCATGAGAATTCCTGCATCTTTTTGTGGAATTTTTGGATTTAAACCCTCTCATGGAACTGTATCTAGCATTGGTGTGTTAACAAACTCACAGAGTTTAGATACTATTGGTATGTCTTTGTGAACTTGTTAGCTCTTTTTTCTGTTTGACTCATACATTGAGAAGCACATCATGGTTTTGCAAGCATTTTACCTATCATATGCTTTTCTTCAAGAAGATTGGCAATATCTGGACTTATTCAGTATTAAAATTTATTTTTGATGCTAATGTAAAAAATATCTGGAAAAGGCATTTGTTATTTAGTGTTATGACTGTCAGTTGTAGTTGTTAGATCTTTATATAACATAGTTAGAAGCTGTCTTTAGTTGCTTGTGGTAATCCAAGTGCATTGTCTTGAAGAGCAAGAATTCAACTGTGTATGACAATTTGTTTGACACTTGTACTTTGTAAATAAGAGGGCATAAGTTCTGGATCTCTGCTTTTTGTTGTTTGAAGTATTTAAGAACAAATTCATGAAACATGCTATTACTGCATCAGAGTTTTTCTTCATTATTCTTTATGACTTATGTCCATGTCAGCATATGTCTTCCCTCTATGCCTAGACCTTTTTGAGACATATTGAAGATGACTATGCTACTGCAGCTGCCACATAGCTTTGTTGGACATCCACATTTATCTTTCTGTCATTTCATGGCGTGGCTAATTGATGAGTTGGCATTGGTACTTTACTTCCCCTAATAAACTTTTTTTTCTCATCCTTCCACTATGATAATGGATACAGATACAGGGTATAGACGACATGTAACTGATATGCTATTACATCAAATCTTATAAGAAGCAATATATATACAGCATCTATATGGCAAAAGGAAAAAGAAGTATAGTGTTGTATATGATAAACCTTGACATCTGCAATTGATGGTATTATATAAATTTATCATGAAAAGGGATAGGTAATTAACTTGCATTCATAACCCATTCATCATGGAAAAATATTTTACGGCATAGTTCCTTATAAATGTAGAGAAGATAGCAAGAACTAATAGCAAGAACATATGATTAATGAAGTTAAATCATTATTTAAAACTAGATAATTGTAATCTGATTCTTAATAAAACAATATATAAGCAGTTTATATATTATTTTAAACTAAATAATTTATCCATCTTATCTACAAGAAACAGTCTATATCCAATAAAAAAAAATTCTCCCAATTAAATATCGGCAAACATCTCCTACATATCATGGATCTTTATTAATAGTTTAAAGAATAGATACTCTAAGTGAGTATGGGACACAAACAGAAGTATACTACAAGAAGCATATCCTAGATGTATAAAAGATGGATATGTTAATCAACTAAATGTATTCATGCCCCACAGTCCTTATGTTTGCTGCATCAATCTCATAAAATGCCATCCCCCTAGGCAATGCCATGACATGCCAAAATATCTCTGGCTGCTGTAAATTTTTCTTTATTGTGCCTTGAGATAAAAGAGTGTTGACTCTTAGAATCTGCTGTCACTACTTATGGGTATCACAATCTGTTGTCTTAGCATCATTAAATCCTTGTACCATCTAAAACAGCTAAAAAGAATGTTATGCGATCAAAGTGCAATATAGGGCACTGATGTTGGAAGAAATGAAGAGCTTTTATTCATTCAAGGAACCATAGAAGAAGGTTACCATATTCCATACCTGCTTATGTGAAACGTAAAATCTAGAAACACTAATCATGTCACTAACTAATGAATTAATGATGTAATATATAATCAGAAGAAAAACATATCTGAATGTTTCACTGGTGGTTAGATGTATCAATGCACCCATGCAAACAAAGCTTTGACTTTCTTCTGCTTTGCTGGGATGCTTTCTCTTGTGATATCATGAACCAGCTGCAAGATTTACAATTCTGTTTTTTTTCCCACATTTATATGATTTTTTTCTAACTTTTATTCAAAAGTTGTTCCCTCTTGGTACTTCTAGTTTGGATAATTTTGGCTCTCCAAAATGTAAGCAAAATGTTTTTTTTTTAATCACAGAACAATTTGACTTGGTACACCTGTCTAAGCAAAGAGGTCTTTCCCATAGAATGGAGTGTCTTGATATGCCTACATGCATTGGATGGAAAATGTTTTGTCATCATATTAGTAATTTTGGGTTTTTATACTCTTCAGTCTAATCCCTTTCACCTTATTGTTTGTTATCTGCTGTACAAATTTCAAAGTTCCTTCCCTATTCACTGACTTGGAATCTGTATCAGGATGGTTTGCACGGGATCCATCTATCCTTCATCGTGTTGGGCATATATTACTGCAAGCATCTGCAACGGGACCAAAACGGACCAGGCGGTTTATATTAGCTGATGATTGCTTTCAGCTTTTAAGGGTTCCTAAGCATAAAACGGTGCAAGTTTTAGGCAAAGCTGTTGAAAATTTGTCTGGCTGTAAGCCATTATGGCTTTAAGTTTGCTGGTTCTGATAGAAAAAAATGATACTCATTTCATAATCACATGATTGTGATAAACAACTCATGCATGTGTTTGATTAGAAAATCACTTGCTATTTTGTGCAGGCCAGCCTTTGAAGCATATGAACATCAGTCAGTATATCGCTACAAATGTCTTGAGCCTGAAGGAATTTGTTAAGCCATCCACAAAAATGCAACAAGGAAAATCTACTCTGAGGGCAATTTCTTCAGCTATGGTTTTGCTACAAAGGTAAAAAGTCAGTTATGTTTAATACAGTACACCATAACTCAATTTCATAAAATGGTTTGTTCTTTACTCTACCCCATCTGGATCTGTGTATTATTAACACAAATATCTTCTGTCCACCTTTTTTTTTTTTTTCTCTTTTACTGTCACTGATGGGTTTCCAGTAGGCAGAACCCTACATCATGTCACATAGGCCATATAATTTTGAAGATGGATAATATGGTTAGGGACTAACATGATCTGCTGTGTTCATTAAATTTCCATGTTAAGTTACTAGTTATAACACTGGAAATGCCTTATCGTTCAGACATGAAGATGATACGATCCTCATCCTTGTAATTGTGTATGCTTTCATGAATATTATTTAGTAATTATGTTTTTGGCGTGTTATTCATGTTTTTCTGATGAGGAAAGGAATTAGGCAGTTGTCTGTCTCAGTTTTCTTTAGGGAGTAGTGTATAAATAATTAGACATCGTCAACACTTTGATGCAAGTGTTTGTTGGCAGCTAGTTGTGAATTGGGGCTTTCTCGTCTGACATATCATTCACCTTTCCAGATATGAATTCAAAACAAACCATGAGGATTGGTTTAATACAACAAAGCCCAGAATCGGTATTGATATTTCCTCTCAAGTTCTTGCAGCTGTGAACTCCACACAGGATAACATCAAGTCTTTGTATAAAGTGCGTTTAGAACTGAGAAGTGCATTAAACAAACTTTTGAAGGTACTTGTCTGGTATTTGTTATAGCAGTATTGTATATCATAACTTGATTATACTTGTGAAAATCTTTTCATTCTTCATTTGCTGTACTCTAAATATTGTGCTATTGTTTCTTTCTGTTGATGAATTAAATATTCTTCTATGTAATATTAGTACATATCAAAGGGAAATATGACATGTCTCCTGTACTAACTGATTGATGGATTCTTGGAATTTTGGTGATCGAAAAATAGGTTTCTGATGTGGATTTAATTACTTGTTGCACTTCTTGGTTTCACTACTTGGTCAGAGTATTCTGTCAGACTGCAAATGTTCTCTTGCAACTGTTGTAAACTGTAAAGTACTTATACAACCTGGCTTCTCTGGATTCTTTTATGGTCCATAAGGATCCAGTCCTTATGCCTCTTGTGGTTCTATTATTTTTGCTAATGATATCATTTTTCTCATGGATGTTTGTAGCTTGTTCTAATTCTAAATCCCCATGGCTACCATGTGAACTCACCTCGCTGTAACTAACTCATAACTGGGAAGAGCATGTACATCTGTTCCAATTTGAAGAAGTTTGGGTTCTGGTAGAAATGTGACAATATTTAAGGTTCTGTATATACTTGAAGATACTAACAATTTGAAATTGTGTGTTCAGGGTGTCCACCTATATACATTATACATTCAAAAAGTTGGCATCCTTGATGGTTAATATTTATTTAATATATATTTCTTTTACAAGGGAAAATGTCTTTTTTACTTAGATGGACTTATTTGTGCTGTCATGGAAAAATATGAAAATTGCATACTTTTTCAGTTCAGCTAGGTTCCATTTACTTGAATCCTTTGATTGTGGAGTCAAATCATTATTTTGGTATTCCACTTAAGCACAGTTCTTTCCTACCTTTCAGTATTATTGCTGACCCAGTTATAGTTTCCACCTTTTTGCTTGTTATTGCACATTGCTTCCTACTTATTTCATTCTGCTATTGTTTATTTTGTTCTGATTATGACTTTTTGTTGTCTTTCATGTGTTCTCCAGTAATGTTGTAACCTTTTGCAGGATGATGGAATTTTGATAATTCCATCAGTCACAGAATTTCCTTTTAAGCGTGATTCTAGGAAAAAGATAACTCCTGATATTGAAGATCACCTACATGCATTATTGAGCATTGCTGGGATGTCTGGCTGTTGTCAGGTACTTGATTGCATTTCTTTTGTAGTTTATAGTACTTCAAATAAGTTTTGAAATCTACAAGTGATTAAGTCATGATAGTTCTAGTTGGCTACTCTGCAACTTAACACTATATTTTTTAAAAAAAAATTTGCAGATCACAGTCCCTTTAGGAAAGCATGAAAGCTATCCCATTTCTATATCATATATAGCAGCACATGGAGCAGATAAATTTCTTCTTGATACTGTTTTGAATATGCATTCGTCTGTCCAAGAACAGATTACAATTGCATCCAACTTGGTGCCAACGCCTGATACCAATGGGGACATGGATGCATCGGAACTATTGAAAGAAAAGGTTTTTTTCTTCTTTTACTATATGCTGAATCTAGGTGGAATCTGGTATTTGTGATGGTTTGTAGTTTCTATTGGAAATTTCACGAATGTGGCTAGATCATATGCATGTTTTGCTTGCCTCTCTAGTCCTTGGAGTCTATCATGCTTATTACTGTAGTTTCATACATGTGATAATCTCTTGTGGTGTTTTATACATCTTTTAAACCTCAATGTAGTTGTTTGGAGATATCTGTTCTTTAATTCCGTTGTTTGTCTAATCCTCTCTTTGTTTGGAATCTTTGTGAACCTTGATAACTGTCGAGTTAAATAGTGTGGTTGCATGTTCCAAAACTTCTTTAATTTGTTTACCACATACATAGTAGGAGGAATTAAAAGGTATTATTAGGTCTTTAGATTTTCCAATCTGTTATAGTGATCTTTCAGTTCAGGTCATCAATGTTGCAACACATACCCTATCCTGATCAATAACAGATCTTGACATGCACCTCTTTTTCTCTTTTCCATTAGTGGTTCATTTAAACTTTAACTCAATTTGATCAGTGAGATTCTTAGTTGTCTTTGCTCTCACCTTTTGCCTTCTATTAGCACAGTTAAATTTATATGCTGTAAGGGGCCTTAGGGTAGTGAGACAATAAAAGCCTCTTCTGGATATTTTGGCATAAAAATCAAACTTTTCCACAGTTAACAATCACCAATGTGAGGAAAGATGTAGTTTAATTTTCGCTACCCTAAGATCCAAAAAGCTTGATCCGGGTTATGCCAGAAGTCGGTAAATTAGGGTTTAATTGACTTCTAAGGGATTGTGTTTTCTTGACAACCATATTAAGTCCTTCAATTACTATAATGCTCTTCCACATGGTTAAAGACACTACAACAACTTTCCTTGCATATTGACAGTCTCATAGCCACTGTGATCAATCTGGAGTCAAGCGTCCAATAAAAAGCAAGATACCTGATCTAATACCTTCATCAACAGTTATCTAAGGCCCAAGTCTGCAAGGTTTGGATCAACCACAGAATTTATTATTGGGATCAGTTTAAATTGGTCAAGTCAGTTGGATCAAATTATGTGTAATCAGTTTCTTTTTTTAAATCTGCTACCTTTCTGTTTCTGATGAAATGACTAGAAAGAAGTTTGGATCATCCAGAAATTACCTGGAAACTGACAATTGGCTGAAAATCACTTGGAAATCAATTTGGATCAGCCAGCGAGATCATTGGCCGATCTCAATCTCAATCAATTGGATTAAATCACTCTGCCTATCCTGAAAACTGTCTCAGTAGACCTTGCCATTAAGATATGTTGACAAAGAAGACATATCATGAATTGATATCTACTCCATTACTTCTTTCCTATCATTTTCGAGTTATGGTTGTAGTTTGTCAGGAGATAAACATATTTGATAAAATGCTCAACATTGCCAATGGAAATTCAACCTAAGGTTATATAAGGCTTTTTCTCTGGCCGTTGAGATTTAAGAATAACATTTTGAATTTTCAAAAAATTATATCACAAATAAAATTTGGTCCTAATGATGTAATAGGGAAATGCTGCATACAAGGGAAGACAGTGGAACAAGGCTGTTAGCTTCTACTCTGAAGCTATTAAACTGAACAATGCAAATGCAATATATTACTGCAACAGGGCAGCAGCTTATCTGAAACTGGATTGGTATGTTATATATTGTACTATTCTTGATTGATTCATCAGTATGAAGCATTCAGTTTGACAACTTTGTCACAGCTTCCAGCAGGCTGAAGCAGATTGCAGTCAGGCTCTTTTGTTGGATAAGAAGGTGAGAACACCCTTAAAAGAGTGTTTCCTTAACCTTCTACATGTATTTAAACTTTCTTCAATCCTTTAAATTATTTACTATTAACTTTCCCATTGCATTTATGAATTTCTTTTCTTCACATACTCTGAGCTGTTCTTACATCTATTGCCTAATGCTGGATGGCTTCGCCACCTAATTTGTGGTTAAGTGACTGAAATAATCCATCGAAGGAAGGATTGAATATAATCCAGAAGGACGATTTATCAAGTGCTAGGCATACGAATGGATATAATATGAATAGTAGTTGATATGAGTGAATTTATAGGTGCCTTTTTGAAGTTGAATGCTATAGGCTCTTCGTTGATCAAGTCTTTCTTGCCTGTTCTGATGAATGATTGCTAGAAAATTGCAGGCATGTCACTAGCACGACAAGTGTATTTTAGTCTTTGTAGATTTTTTCCATCAAAGAGAGAGGAAAGATCTATTTTTAAGATCTCTGTTTGGTTATCAGAGCCATGGTTGCCACCTTGGTTTTTACGTGTGCAATCACTGCTAGAAGCTCTACTTTAACCATTCTCACCTTCCTAGAATGTGCCAGCTATTGTCCTAGACAAGTGGAGCTTTGGGAATCCTGTAGTGCGTGCACAGAGTGTTGGGGATTTTGTTCAGATCTCTAAAGTAATGATTTCATATGCCATTAGTGTTGATTTATGTCATACAATATGCTACCAGCATGAGGCATGATACCATCCTATGTCTAAGCACTGCATTGGGCTATCATATAGGCTGTGTCTACTAGTGGTATACCCATGTTGATTTGTACTTGTTGGTACACACCATTTCAGCTCATCTGCAGCAAAATTGCATCCCAGTTTGCCACAAAATAAAAAAATCTTGCTCTAATGTGTATCAATTGAGAAAAACTATCTTTGCAGGACAAATGTGCATCATATGTAGGTGATTTATTTGATATTCTATCTTTAGCTATAAGGTTTCTCATGTGGACAATTACAACTCAACTTAGAGAGTGATGCAACTTCACTGATTTTGTTGAGTTATTTTGTCCAAATTTTGTGGGTGTTTATCTCCTGTTGACTGTTCCTTAATCTTACTTTAATTTGCTTTTCATGTGAAAACTAATGAAGCTGAATAGATGGTCTCAGAGCAAAATTTTTGCATGCAAGGGTTGCTTAGTCTGGATTTATGAGGATCTCTTTGTGATTAGAGATAATGCTTTATTGCTTTGTCTCTAAAAGTCTAACATCTCTTTATTTCAACGGAACAAAGGAGTCTGGGACAGATGTGACTCTATATATATATGACAAAGATAAGACTGTTAGGACTTTTAGATATTGGTAAATCCTTGCATTTGTTTTCTGATTTTAAAGTTAGCCAGACTACTGACTTCGTACCTAAACATAGTTTTTCTCTTGGTATCTAGTGAATATTTTATACAGTTCTGAATTTTATGTGGCATTTTATTATTGCTGATACTTTAGCTATAAGCCTCTAGCATTTCCTACTTCTCAACGATTTCTGTAGCTTTAATACGACTCAATAAACCTCTACTTTTTTGACTGAAAAAAGGTTAGTATTCATTTCTAACTGACTGCTTGTTTTGTCCTTAGAATGTAAAAGCATATTTGAGGCGAGGAACTGCCAGGGAAATGCTCTTGTGTTATAAAGAAGCTCTTGAAGGTGAGTGCCTAACGTTACCATCATCTTCTAGATTAAAATTCATTTTTGTCAATTGTGTTCTTATCCATTCTTGCAAACATTATTAGCCTTTGGCAACTTCTGAGTTGTTGCTTCCATTGTTATTGAGGGCTGTAGAAACTGCCTCATGCAATCATGCCTTAATGTTTGCATTCATTTGACATATTTTAAGCCCAAATGGTAGCAAATGTACTGTAACTGGCATGTCTTGGTTATAGAAACTGTTATTGTTAAGCAAGATTGTATGTTGAACATGAAAAAGATGTCTTACATGCAACACTTCGCATTAATGCCAAATAAATAAAAAAAGGAAATAACTTGCAGTTTACCTGAAACCTCCAGATCTGTTACATTTAACAATTTCATTCTCCTGTTTGGTTTTGTCTTGTTTTCTGTTTCCCTTTCATTTTAACCATTTATTGATTTCTAACATATGAGTAAATCAGATTCTTTGAAGAAATTTTGATCTGAAAGATTGTGATTCATTGTAGTCTTCCAAAGGCTTTCTTTTGTTTCTGTTTTCTTGAGTGCTTGTTAGAGTTGATGAAGGTACTGATGATTAACTTCATCTCAAATCTGATTTGACTGTTGCAAAATGCATAAATGCTTCCTATACTTGGATGATTTGGTCTCTAGACAACACTGCACCTCTTTCTGAATTGAACCCATCATAAAGTATTTTTTTATCAAAAAATTTTGAAATGCATCGCCCAGTCTTGACATGGAGAGATAATACAAGTTGTTTACACATTCAAGTTGCTCGATGAACGACAGTACTGGAAATCTTTCACCCCACCTCACAAGAAGGGTTTTCATGTTCATGAATCATGGAGTTGACCGGTAGCATTGTATAGCAACAAGACTAGTCTGTCAGACTTTGCTTTTGTATGATTTAATAAAGAAGCTTCCATATATTGATCGTATCTGAAATTAAGATTTACGGAAGACTTATGAAGATTGCAAAAATAAGAATATTTTCTTGGCATTTGTTACCATTGATATGGTTTTTATGATACAAGTCAAACACTGGTTTGTGGAAGTAAAGTCATAAATTAATTGTGATGAGTATCTGAAACTAAAGATCTATGAGTAAAATTGCTCCCTTGCAGCTTCTTGTTTTAATGACCAATGACAACTTCTCCTTTTGGATTTGCCGTCTATATAGATTTTAAGCATGCCTTGGTTCTGGAACCACAAAACAAGGATGCTGTCGATGCAGAGAAGAGATTAAGAAAACTGATGGCCTGAAGTCATGCTCAACAACCACTCCTGGAAGCGAGAAGCATGAAGCACATCAGAAGGCCGAAAAGTGTTTCGGACATCCCGAAAATGATCCGGTTTTTGGTAAGCTCTTAATGTGTGTCTCGGCAATAAAGGCCTTTGCGTCAAGTTATTACCAGCTATCATAAGCATTAACATAATTTTGTTTCAAAAAAAATTTGATATAGTTTTTGCGAAAAAAATGTGCCCTGTAATCGTGAAACTGTACCGTAGAGTTACAAATACTACATTGTGATCTTGTTGAGCTTTAACATCATATTTTTCCTGCAAATTCAATGCGCAGAACACAATCAACTTTGCTTGGAGCATTCATCATGGCCATGCTCAAACACAATCAACTTCATGAGCATTTATCAAGGTCGCAGGTTCATATAGAATTAATTATGAATGCATATTGGATGTGGATTAATTGTCGATCTTAAATGCATGATGATAAAAGCTCCGATAGCACTCCGTGATGGTTTTGTCCGCCTCTCCAGTGTTGTGAATACCATACATACGCATCCAAAGGAGAATAGAGATCCAAGGGATGGAGAGGAGCACGAGAATCGTATGAATAAGAACCACAAGATTAGGTACGAAGAGAAGCATGGAAGGAGAAGGGAGATGGATGGATAAAGAAAGGAGCACGAGAAGCACAGGGAAGAAGGGTTAGAAAGTTTGCGAACCACCTGCGGTCCCACGGCGAGAGCCGCTTGATCCACGGAAGGAAAATTTTTGAAATATGACCAGTAATAATCTCATTATCGGTGTCCCATTTTATATATGTCAGTGCTATTTCGATATGATATTAATTTCAATTCACACTCACTCAATTAATCTTTCGACGTGATATACGAGTATAATTTAATGTACAAGATGGTGAAACATTAGACACTGGTGCTTAAGATGAAGAAAGGCATATGACTAATGACAGCGATAAAACTAGTTGAATGCACCTTTAAAATTTTCTTTTTCTAGTTAGAAGAATTTTTTGTTACATCCAAAAAACATAATTCTAACTTTAATAATATGCTAATCAATTGGGATTACCTCAACAAACATAATCATGCCATGCAAATGCCAAATAGAAGTAGTCTGACAAAAATGGAGGAGTTAAAACGCTTGATTTTTAGAACCAATCTACGATCGAAACAAATGGACAAAAGCATGGCATACAAATCTTATCGCTATGTCTCTCTACACGAAGCACGGAGCCGATTGCCTTCTTCTTCTGGCTATGATGGAAGCAAAACCCGTTCCTTCGCAACGAGTTGCGCGAAACAGCAGCGGTAGGTAACTCTTAATCGGCGACCTTCCTTCGGATCGATGATGCAGCCATTTTAGCCCACAGCAGTAGCAACGCTTTCATCTCCTCCGCCTCCTCATCCATCTGTTTCGCCTCTCCGTGGCCTCTTCCCTTGTTGACAGCCCAGACACACGGAGGAGAATCTTCATCCAATGCACCCATCTCCTTCTTCTTCTTCTTCTTCTTCTTCTTCTTTCCAACATCTATCTGTTTGGCATCTTCGTATTCTTTTCCTTGGTCGATAGCATGATCGGCGTAGTCTGCACCCGCCATGGCTAGAGCCTCAAGCGAAGTGCCCATCTTCTTCTTCTTCTTCTTCTTCTTCTTCTTCTTCTTCTTCGTCTTCTCTTCTTCATGGTCCATAGCTAAGAGATATGGAGGAATCTCTTCGTCCAATGTGTCGAAGTCTACAGCACTTTCCACATAGTCTGCACCTGCCATTGCTAGAGCTTCAAGTGATGCGCCCATCCCCGTCCACCTTCTTCTTCTACTCGAGCACTGTCTGAGATGGACACGACATGATATTCCATGGGTATTTATAGCCAAAGATCACGCACGCGTGTGCAGGTCAAAATAATCCTGGTCCAATTTGTACAGAAGCTGATCGACGGCGCAGAGATGAAGTCTCAGGATATCCTCAGACCGGGAAGCTTCAACTCCATTGCAAGCTCGTGAAGCCTGTGATGAGCCACTTGGTGTGCACACGCACATGAACAGCAAAACATGCGGAGGAGTTGTCTGACCCGGGGAATGACGCTCCTACGTGGAATGTCTTCTGAGCTATCCATGCACCACACCTGCATGGGAAGGAGGAAGACTACCAATTGCAGTAAGACGCACCGTTGCTACGTATCCAATCATGGTGATGAGGTGCCGATCGGCCCGCAAACGCTCGACGCTCCCATTCCTACTTCGTGAAACCCGTGATCGGTCAGCAACTCGGTGCGCCTCCACGTGCACTCGTCGTCGGCGTGCTCGGTAAAACGTATGGAAGAGTTGAACGGCCGACGTGGGGAAGAGGAGGACGACAAGTTAAGTTACTCATGCAGAAGGCAAGGTTTCCTGCGGTTGTGAGGACGTCGTCCCTTTATCTTATTACATCACTGCTGCCGTACTTTTGCGTGCGAAATTTGTGTTGCCTTCGTTTTCACACCAAAAAAAAAAAAGAGAGAGAGAGAGATGTAATGTTTTAGAGTTTATTTTGGGGGAAAAAACCTTTTATTTTTGGACTTTTTCTCTCGAGAAACATTTTTCATGTTTCCAAAGACCATTCTCCATTTACCATAATCTTTGAAACCTCACTCCATAAAACGAGGAGAGTCGATAGTTACATATGTTCGTGGGGTAAATTGTCTATTCAAAAACATCATAACGAACGCATAAGTCATTGTTTTGGTTCCTAAATTAATAATGATATATATTTAGAATTATGTGAAATGATTTCCATTGAATTTTGAGCCCATTTGACTTACAATGTTTAACTTTGCATAATTTACTTTTTTTTACGCAATTGACTTATAATGGTTGACTTTTTTAATGTTTAATTGCATCCAATTTATCACAAGCTTCTATTCCTGTCCGTGATCAAGCTTTCAATGTTATTAGTCACTTCAGAAAGTGTTATTTCAGCTCGAATCACAAAGAAAAATTCTTGCATTTTGATATCTTTTTCCATGTTGAGGGAGATTCTATAGGAGCAACAATTTGCTACAAAACTGGCAACTCAGTAATTGGTGTTCTTCTTACCATTGACACAGTTAGCAATAACCAAATTTCATTGATTGATGCATCAAATCAAATTTTCTAAATCAAAGATGAAAGAAAACAAAAGATCATCACATTTAAAATTCATACACCACCGAGGCTACCCAACAGAAGAATCAGCAACTCTCTTGCTGGTCCACAACCCAATCCTGGAAGGAGACTGCAAAGGGAACAGATAGAGAATTAGTCTTTTTCCCATTCATGGCATCTGTTTAGATTTTGCTACAAACAATTGGAGAGGCCTCCATATTTGATCAGCTGGACCTCAGTACAAACATACAGTTATGAGCATTTTCACTGAACAATACAGCTCATGTTACCATACAACTCCTTACGGATTAGAGGGATTCGACATATTGAGTCCAGACATTTTAAAGTATAAAATTGTACAACACACATTCAATATAGATTTTAGTATTTCTAAAGTGCACCGGCAGACAAGTACTATTGTCGCCATGGAGCTTCTTGAAGCGTGAAGCGGGAAGCCACGGTCATGGAGATGGAGGCCATTCAAAGCAAGCAGAGGCATCACTAAAACCACATCCATAGAACCTGACTTCCAACGCCTCTAGTCCTTGCTCATCATTCCAAACACCATCATCATCACTTTCTCCATCGTAGATATTGATCCCGTCGTCCATGAAATCCCAGGAGTCTATAGAAGAATCATAGTCAGAGCAATCTTCCCAGAAGCTCCGCTCATAGCAGTCTGTGACATGTGGTCCCAATACCTTCAATCCGGGATGGCACTCCTTTATGTACTTCTCATCAAGCTTGACATCCCAACACCCTCTTAGGTCCAAGTACTCAAGATCCCTGCACCGCGAGAGAATCTCAAGGACCCCTGTTGTAGTCAAGCGCAGGTAGGCCATCTCCAACCGACGCAGCTTGGGCATTGTATTGGCAATGGCATAGGCCTCTTCGTCTTTGCAGACCTTGTCTGCCACTTCTCTTGGATGCATCCTACGCCGCAGCCCGACAAGGAATTTGCAATTCCTACCAAAAGCCTCTAGCGCATGGGCACCTATCTTTCCACAGTAGCTCACATCCAGGAAAGTGATATTCGACAACCTTGGCGCAACTTGTTCTACTATCGAGTCACTTATTTCACTCCTTGGCAACTCCAATCTCTGAAGGGAATCAGCACTGGCAAAACAAAAAAATGGAAAAAAAAAAAAAGCCATGAATGCAAGAAAAAGGTTAACCATAAGAAACAAACAACAGCAAAACCTAATTAAAGCCCTTTTCTTTTCTCTTTTTTTCTATTTTCCAAGTTTGTCTCTCTTAATACTAGAGTTTGGAAGTTAAAAAAATGAAAAATAAGGAAACAAAAGAATTTGCAGACCAAAGAGATGAGACACACAAATTTCCAATTTAGGATCATCGCATTTATTAGTTTCCATTGATGAACCCCAGTGACTACCTGATCATTGTTTCCTATTGTAATCAAATGCTATAATGGCCTGCTGTGTGAGGCGTGGGTTATTGAAGAGGGGATGGTGAAGGCTTTGGATCTGGAGTTACTAGCCTGATTGTGGAAACAGATTCAAAAGCTAGTATTGATATTTTAACAAGGCATGTGACACTGCCTTGGAGTATTGCTGTGGCGTAACAGAACATTCACCCTCTAACAAAGCATTTTTTGGAGTGTTCTTTCATCCATATTTGGTGAGAGGGCAATCATCCGACAAATTGGCTCGCCAGCTTTGTTAGAAACTCTTCTTTTGATTGTAGCTGGCAGGAGGTAAAGAGGGTTTACATCCTGATCTAGATTTTTTGGTTTGCAGTGATGCAAACAGAGATAGTTGTATCGGACGATGCTAAGTTTTAATTTATATATCTTTACTCTCTTGGAAAAAAATGCTATAATGAGTTTTTTAGCATTAAAAGCCTGAAGGTAAACAACAAGGTTAGCAAGCAACTATAATCTAATAAACAATTTTAAAACAAAAAAAGATTTCTCCGTAACAGGCATATATCAGTGATTTAAAAAGTGCTCGACGCCAAGGTCCCAAAACACTTAAGATGCTAGGTGCTAACTCGAGTGAAGCGAGACACTTTGAAATATTAAAATATAAAAAATATATAATATAATTATTATAAAATATGATATTAAATTAAAAATATACTATTAATAATATATTACTTACTGTTAACAATAATTAAAAGGGGAGAAATATTGTTAACAGTAACAGAGGGGGATAAAAGGGTCACTAATAGTGGAAACCGACGGAAAGTAACAGCAAGCAACAATGAGAAGCTGGCAGTAGCAGCGACTGAGGATTAGTTTAAGATAGCTACGACAACGTTATGAATGACGACGACAGTGGTGGAAGCTGTGGATAGCAGCAATGGTAGCGGCGGAAGCTGCAGACACCAGCAACGACAACAGCAAAAGCTACGAACAGCAACGGTGGAAGCTCCAAAGGGTGTTTAGCAGCAACAGCTAGGGTTGGCTCGGGGTCGCATGAGCATGAAGGGTGGCTTTTGAGGGTAAGAAACTGTATTAAAAGGTTGGTTTGGTTTGCTTATTTGAACCGAGCGCTCGCTCGAAGCACCCGGCGCCTAGGTTCGGGCGAGAGCCCAGGCAGCGCCTCATTGAAGCGCGTCACTTGGTCCACACAAAAGGAGGTCAGGCCTCGCCTCGCCTCGCTTGAGTGCCTATTTAGATCATTGGCGTATATTAATGTAATAAGAAACACATCAGCAGGCAAACTTGAAAGATTTGTTATAGATGTATGTGCCAGGAATAGCTGTAAAATATTAACCATACTTCCAAAAGTTTCGGGATCGAGACACGAATCTTTTCTAGCATTGATTGTTGAGGTGACATTACTATTTATCATTTTCACGACAAGTATCCTACTTAGTACACTTGATGTGATGCCCGATAAATACAAATGAATGGATCTTTCCAAGAATTTCAGATTACGATTCACACTTCCAATATCAATATTCAGAGTGTCTAAAAATATTTAGTTATCTACACAAAGAAATATCAAGGGATATTCTATAAATAAACTTTCTGTTAAGATCCTCGAAGCCTCAACCCGCAGCTATGTTCTACCAATTCTATGAGTCCTTGACCAAATTATGAAGTTATGTGGCCACAAACAGAAAGAAAATGCCAAGTGTGTGAGATGCCGATCTTAAATTATAACAAAATAGGCAATCTCATGAGCCAATTCAAAGAGTTTTGAGGAAGAGATAATTGAAGAAACGCAACCCACACACTGCTTACTGGTCAGCAATGAAGGTAAACATGGATTCAGTATGAAGCCCAGAGATGCTAAGCCGGCGAAAGGAACCACAGCTTCGAGTTACGAGCATCTGAAGCATTTGATCTAGCTGTTCCGGTTTGCACCGCTGGCTCCATTCCTCTATGTCAATCTCTTGCCAGCAGTAAGGCCCCAAAACCACCCAGCACCAAGATTTGCATACCCTGGGCACCACAGTCAAAATCTCTTGCAACGAGAGGTTGCTGAAGATTAGCCCTAGAGCATCAGGAATCAGCTCCTCCCAGGCTCTGAATTCACTGCAATCTGCCATCCTGTGAGCAAAGAAAGAGAATCAACCTAAATCTCTGTTCAAACACGCAGATTAAAATAATGTGTACTAACAATACCAAGAAATTCCACCCACAAGTATGAACTCAAAATGTTGCAGATCAAATCAAGAACTTGAAAATCAAGGGAAAATATGTTCTTGGAATCAATTGGATGTGATATATAAGTTCATGAGAAGAAATTAAATATTAAAAGTTAAAAGAACTTGGAGAACGAAAACCATATAGGACAAGTGATTCAAAAGGTGAGATCCAAATTATAGATCAAGATGGAAATGCTATATAGCAAAAGAAAGTGTCTCATCATGTACAATGGGTCGCCTGGAAAGCTTTGAACCAGCAACCACTAACTCGAAATCAAGATGAAAAATATGGTTAATAGGAAGAGTCGAAAGAGAAAACAGATGCAATTCTCTACGTCGACTCCAAAACTGGCCCTTGTTCACCCCCAAAAGAGAAAGCATAAACCCCTCTTTTAACGAAAAAAAAGGACTAATATAAGGACCTAGTTGAAGAAACCACTATGAAAATGAAGCAGGCCGAGAGATCAAGAACCCTAAATTCCAAGAACAAGGACGAATAACTTCTGCTAACCAAAAGCCATCATCTTGAGTAAAAAAAAAGCCGATCCAGACGACGAAATCAAGATAATAAAAGGCGAGAGATCCAAATATATGAGAATATAAATCAAAGAATTGCGTCTTTGATCTCAAATCAATTCACGCGCACCGACCAACAAACCACATAAAAGAGAAAAATAGGGCGAGGACGAGGAACCACCACCCAGACGCGGCTGTTACTTCCAGCGCAAGAGAAGCCGCTCCCGAATCCCAATCACCAAAACAAGACAACAGCCTCAGTGAAGAACAGTGCGAGATATACTGCAAATAATGGCATTCACAGTACGAGGGGACAACATGGGTGACAAAGCCTCGTGCTTTAGGTCGTCTCTTGGAGAAAATAATGGCATTCGGAACCAGCAGACACGGGAACGGCGGATTGGAGATGGACGAAGCACCAACGAAGAGCATAAAGAAACAATTTTGACGGGTCTTCGAAACAGGAGAGGCGAGAGAGGGGGAGGGAATTCTCACCAAAGCCCGAGGAGACGCGGAAAACTACAGCAATCTGCATAAGACGCACGCAAGAAACCCTTTTATCTCGACGTTGTGTGACCAATTATTTGCTTTGTTCTCCGCACCAGAAGCGTGCGAAGAAATTGATGGGGAAGAACTGAACCGGGTTAGAACCAACATGGACCGGACGGTTCGATTGCAGTAAGGGCGGTCTGATTTCGACCCAATCAAACCCAGCTCAATTAAAGGAAATCTAATCCAACTGACTCGGTCTGACCTAATTGGACCGGATCCAACCTCGTCTTAACCCATCAATGCCGATCGTTTCGATTTTGACTGATCACCACTCGAAAACCCTCACCATGGCCGGTGAATGAACGCTCCCAAGATGGGCCTTCGATCCTCGAAGCGGCCTCCGACGACGCCTTGGAGAGCGACTTCGGGGCTCGATTTCGGCGTCATGGGGGAAGCGCTCTTCGCCTCACAAACTCAACTGCCGATCGGGTATGATTATGCTCTGCTGCTCTTTCGATCGATCTCCAAATGTTCTTTTTTCGGCGTTGATTGATGAGACAACCCTGCATATCTCGTACGAGGATCATGCCTTGGTCGTTAGAGTCGATGTTTTGTTTGATGTGGTGTCTTCCCATTTTCCGTCTTCAGAATCTGCTTGTCTTGGTTGAAGTGAAAAGAGTTCAATTAACACCTGTTAGATATGAATTAAGTTCCAAAACGAAGATCAACATTTGTAGTTCTTGTTTGTGCAATCCTCAAAGGAGTAGAATTCACTTCGAAATCCACTGTTTGGAATGGTAAGGCGACTATAATTCAATTAAATTGGATGGAATCGAAGTGATTTGTTATAAATAATAGCAAATAACATGATTTGTGGATCTGGATAAAATCCATTTATCTAAGACATAACTCCATGCTTCAAATTGTACTCCCTTTGCTTCGTTTTGACAGGCCGTATTTCTTTTCTTCATTGCACATCCAACCCAGAAGTATGAATGGGTGAGTTCAGGTCAAATTAAATATTCTTTTAAAAAATTGGTTTCATTTTCATTAGATTGTTTGTGCAGTTTGCACTGTATATGGACAATTTTCCCTTTTCTCCATTCTTCTGGCCTGTCCTCGAGTTAAGAGATGATATGGGGTTGCTCAATGATGGCTTGACGTTAAACCAGAAGGAATGGAGCAGCACTTTCTGTTTACTGACCTTTTGGGTTTTCTTGGGCAATCTTTTTTTTTTCCTTATCTAAATTTGCCTTGATGGAATTCACCAATTAGTTTGAGATGGTTGACATGTTGTGTCAGCCACTTGTGGGTATCTTCAACTTTTTCATTTTTCAGCTTCTAGCCAATTCTATGTTGATAGAAAATGCTTTTCTCCTTTTGATGATGATGATGAGATGCTTCTGTGAGAATGTTTCTAATATATGTTGCTCTCAACATGCTCTAAGATATCACATCCAATATTTCTATGGAATTCTTAAGGAACTTGTTTAATTGTTGCCAAGGCATCCAGGTGGTGCACAGGCCAAAAATGCACAGTAATTACCTAAGTGTTGAAGTGGACTGCTTACCGTAGTTTGGTAAGAAAATCTGGAAAAGAAAAACCCAAAATCACTAGTGACATATGAAATGATATTCTTGAACCAAACATATGATCCACAAAAATATGAGCAAAAAGGAAGCTCAAGTTGATTGATAATAAAATATGATGTCTTTAGATATTACTCCATTGCTTTGCCACCTGTGGAACACAGCTAATGACATTGAAGCGGGGACTTCTGTGTTTTAATATGGAAAGACTACTATGGTGACTTGTCCAATATAGAGTTAATAAGAAAGAACAAATTTCCATCTGCGGAAGAAAGCTAAATGAATAACCCAATTGAAGCAGGAACTTCTTGAGTTTCAATAGGGAAAAAAACTACTTAGAACAAAGGAGATATTTACTGACTAGAATAATTAAGCAATAACAAATGAAAAGAATCCAGAAACGATTTCTGAAAACAAAAACTCAAGGTGCAACAAAAATAACACAAGATAAAGGGAGAAAAAGTAAGTACAACAGCATCTGGTTACAGTCATTTAATTGTAGAACACTATAGTGGTATCACATGTCAAAGTAGAGGGAAAAGAGCTACTAGTACTAGCAGTGTCAACAGCAGTAGCAAATCGAAAAGAAAATGCATGAACTTTACAAATAGAAAATGCAACAAAAGCATTAGCATAGACAAAAACGAAAAATAGCATGAGTGGGAGAAGTATCAAGAGGTATATGTCAACAAGCAGTGGTAAATATAGGATAGCAGTGAGAAATTAAAGGAAAAAAGAAAGAAAGAAGACAAATAAAAATTTAAGGGTATGGATCAAAATATGTAAGCTAAACAATGTGTAATTAGAGAATTTGGGTGCTAAGATATAGTTTTGGTTTTAGTATTACAATTTGGTCAGCTTTTGGTGTATTCTTGCAAAAGGTAGCTAGCCAGGAAATTGCAGCAAAATAAAAACCAGTCAGCATTGTTGCAGTTACTATCCTCGGTGATGATGTATGGTGGCATTACACTGATCAGGTGTTACCATCTATGTATAGGTGTCAATGAAGCAGAAGCAATTTCCCTATTCTTCCCTGTCTAAAGTCATGATTACTTGATAACTAATCCACAGACTGAACATTTTGAGTGCGTTCTTGTAGTGTTTTATGATATCAACCTTGTTTTACCCTTTGTGATCCGATCTTAACTAATTTGTGATTCCATATTCAATGGATTGTTATGAATGCAGAAATGAATGACAGTTGCAGCTTTTTTGGTTTTTGAGATGTTAATGCACTGATACTTGATGGTCACTGTACATACATTAAGTACAAACAAAATTATCAAGATTTGTCCATGAGCTGTTTCTTTACCTATTTTTAGGAAAGATAAAAGACTAGATGCTTTTTTTTGGGCATTTGGAATCATATCAAAAAATTGAAAGCGACTTCTGTTTTTGTTGTTTTTGACTGCAGTATTGAATTTATTTATTTTTTTTTTGTAAAGGCAAGTGACAAAGATAAAATTCGAGTCCAGAACTTTACGATAAACTATCAATGTTTTGACACCTTCGACATGATTACAGTTATGCAGTGTCAAACTTGATGAAAGAAAAGCCACTCTGTTGCAAGATCTCCTTTAACATGATTACAGCAGGTATTTATAAAGCCTTAATAACTCAGAATCAGTTCTGACTAGTATGCTCCTTTTATTTGAACAGCACTGTTATCTTTTCTTCTCCATGCATTGCGTAGCTCGAAAGCAGTAGTGGTCAACCTATGAATCGAGATATTTACAGCTTATCATAATATGCATGCAAAATAAGTTGGCATAGTATCTGATTGGTTGTGCTCACTGCTCAGAGTACAGAAACCATAGGAACTTGTTAATGGAAGTTACTGTAAGGTATCCTTAGGTAATATTCTAGTTCCTCCTATGTTGATACTAAATGCTGCCACCCACATTTTGGTGATGGCAACTTATGCTTGTGCCAAGGACCACCATCTGTGGACCATCTCTTTGACACCACTGTTGACACTTCAGAATTCTGAAGCATCCCATAAGGGTCAGATAAAACAATATATATTCAAACAAGAGAATAGTCTCTTTTTTGGTTTTTACTAGGTTATCAGTTTAATTTTACTGGTCCCATCTATAATTTAAACCAGTTCAAAAAATATTTCAGTTGTGATGACTCATGGTTGTTTCTAGGGTACCCTTGTTTGGTCCAATGGCAAACAAAATAGGGTCACTGAGAGCCGGCAGTGATTCCATTAGCATCTAAAATCCAATTCCACAAAAGATGTGGGTCATCTCAGAAGTATCATGACCTCTAACCTATATCAAGGTTTAAAAGAATGTGAACATTCATATGCAAATCTCAAAGACTTAGGAATAGAATGCCAAGAATTGTTATGTATATTTTGGTTCACAAAAAAGATCATGTTTTGCTGAGAACAGAAAAATAAAAAATAAAAAAAATAATTATAAAAAACTTTATATATTTTTTTTTAGCAAGGACACTTGAAGGATTTAGCAGATAGCTGGGGTAATTGAAACAACTCTATAATGATCCTGATCTGGGTTTGTGTCAGTACTTGGAAAAGAGTTTTATCTCTGGCTAATGCATTTACATAGGTTGTGCTTAATCCTTCAATTGCTGGGTATTTTTTATATTTTCAACATAGGTCATGATGCTTACATGCCATGGGACAAAATCTACCCCATCCTTTTGCTCCCTGTCTTCTTTCTTCTCTCAGTGGCATCACACCAGACAACTATATGATGGGTTGCAGGATTAGAACCCAACCCATGTGATGGGTGTTTCTGCCCATTTGAGGAACGCATGCCTTGGGAGGTTACCTTGGAAATTACACACCTTGGCATCCTTAAATGCCTTGCTATCTTTTTCCTCCTCCTTCCTACATATTTTTGTATTATTACAGCAGGTCATGACAACAGTGAATTGTCATATGAGGAGAAGGTGAAACCAGACAATTCCTTGGCCCATACCTCCCTGTGGAAATGTCTCGTCTGCTCTCTCTCTCTCTCTCTCTCTCTCTCTCTCTCTCTCTCTCTCTCTCTCTCTCTCTCTCTCTGACCCCCATCTACCATCCGTTCGACTAATCTCTATCCTCACTGAGCCGAAAGTAAGAGGCTATTGAGAGTGAGACATCTCTCTCATAATTCTTGCACCATTTTCGTAGGGATAACCTCCGCATGTGTCCGCTCTTACACCTCATGTCAGCCACTTGAAGACTGTCAAAACCTAAATGCCTAAATGATAGTGATTGTTGTCGTTTAATTTAATTCATAGAGCTTTCACATGCCATCTCACAGTGGGTTCAGTTGTGCGAGAGAGAGAGAGAGCCCTGAATCGTCTGTTTTGTCTCTCTCACCCTTTGTAGGTGTTCTCCACCTGTGTTCTCTCTCTCTCTCTCTCTCTCTCTCTCTCTCTCTCTCAGAGCCGTAGACCATCACCATCTCTCTCATTTACTTTGCCTGCCACCTTTCTTGAGTAAGGTTGTCTCAACTCTTAAGCACTCTGAAGTCTTCAGAACTCCCTCTCTTTCTACCTCGATCTGAACTCATGGCGAGATGACATGGTCCGGTTACAATGAACTCACTGACCCAAGCTGTTCTCCTCGCCACCAGCCTCCTCTTATCTCTCCTCAGTCTCATCCCCGTCTCCTGCCTGGATAAGTCGCCGCTTCCATCTCCTGAGGTATCATTCACTCCCATACCTTTCCTGGTTTCTCTGCCTTGAAACCTTGAAGTAGTGGATGTCTGTGAGTACAGGGAATGCTGCTGGAGCAGAAGATCCGGTTAGGATCTACGCCGCCGAGCTGCCACAACCGGTGCATCCAATGCAACCCATGCACGGCGGTGCAGCTCCCCACCCATCCATTCCAACCCAACCCTGTCAGCCCCAGTCGGGTCAGGGAGGCTCATCAAATGGATGACCCCTCTTCTTACGGCAACCAGTACTCCAACTACAAGCCCCTGGGGTGGAAGTGCAGCTGCGGCGACCACCTCTATAATCCCTAGCTGCAGACGAGCTCTTCTCCACGGATTGGTCCGCGTGAGAAGAATCGGTGCTGCAGCTTCTTCACACTCGTTCCCTTTTGCTTTCCATGTTGTTTTTACCGTTTGAAAGAGTGTCGTTTGCCATTCCTTTTGAGGCTTACCATGGCTCTCTATGAGAGAGTACAGTTCGCGTTCTCCCACAGATTGTACTGTCTTCGTCCTTTCCTTTCTTTATCCGCAGATGGAGTTGCCATCTCGGGATTCTGCGTGATGGATTGATTGATCGTGTCCTAGTGAGCAGTCTCTCTCACGAACTGAGCGTATGTTTGCGATCGCTGCCTGTGTCGGGCTGTTGTATTGGATTTGATAGATCGAGTCCCCACCTGAAATATGATATAGCCTGACTGACATCCTATCTTGGAATGGCTCAGTGGGCAGAAAGATTGTATTTTGTCATGATGTTGTCACAAAGTGGATCAGCGTACCAATAAAGCTGAGGAGCGATGTTGGACGATAAAGACCAATCAGTTCAGTTATCATATCAGCTACAAATAACCTATTGGATTTGATATATATTATTAGTTAACAGCCTAGTTATCACTATATTAATGTTTGTTCTAATCTTTTGTTTGATGCATCCTAATTTAGGCGTCAGAGTGTAATCTTTTGGATATGTTGTGGGCGCCTTCTGAGTCTTGTAGGTTCACTGGCTTATGCTCATCAGGTGGATTTCCTTCAGCTCAATAAGCTCACTTAAAGATGTTGTCGACGTCAGAAATATATCCACATGGGACGACACATTACATAGATCTGTCATCATCCAAGGGGTAAAAGACTAAACCTGTCATCATCATCGAGAGAGAGAGAGAGTGATGACACATGGCCTTCTGCACTAGCTGGAATTAGGCTTCAGGAAAACAAATATTAAGAATTCATTCACTTGTAGTTTGGTCAATAGAGGAAGGTTTTAGCTTTAGACTGATTCAGCTCCTTGCTACTGAGATTTTGGACCGTCTCAAATATGCTGCATGTTCCAGCTTCAGCTCACTTCTTGAGCTGTCACATTAACCTTCTAATTCTAATATCATGCAATAACTAATCTATTAACTTGATAGGCATTCAGTTACAGGACTGAAAATACTTTAGATTTAATTTAATCATGAATTCATCTCGGACCTATAAACTAATTTCAGTGTGGGATTATATTGCGGGGTGCCATTATGTAATTCATCGATTATCAGAACCTGCCCTTAGGACAATTTTCTCTCCTATGTATTACATTAAATTGCATGCAGTCTGCTTTTACATGGATTTGAATATGAGATCTATCAATTGTGTGATACTGGGCTGAACACCCTACAACTTGTTCAGACATCTTGTTCCATCTAACCCTTATAATTTTAAATAATTCAATCTTCAACTCTTGCATGTAAGTATATGTGTATGCCTCTGTGTTTTTATAATGTCAACTTGTTTATAGGCCTTCGAAATTAAAGTTTTTATGCATTATGATTTAGGCTTTAATGTTGACTTGGGTTTTTGTTGGTATGTGGAATAAACACTACAAAATACACCTAGTTATGACCATTTATTTAGCCTCCACAATTTTTATGATATATACAACAAATCACTAAAATTCGGGTCATCTTATAGAGGAATGCAAATTAAATGGTTTAGAGTCATATCACGAATTTAGTGGAGTTTGCCTTAAGTCATATAGTACCCAAGCAACACTTCCTCAGATAGTCTAACTTGCAATGTCATGCTAGGCCTACAAGACGCAAAATGATTAGTAGAAGAAGCAAACACACAAATTGGACGGACCATTTAAAAACTCCCTTGGTGTAAAAAGGACACTTGTAAGTTTCGAGTTATAGCGCATAAGGGTTCTCTCTCACGATTAGAGAGCCTAAGGTCGCATACAGAGACAATCTGATTCGGCGACTATATTTAAGTGAAGGTTAAAGGAATATGCCTACTAGAAATCTCTTTAAAGTAATATTACTATCATGGGACTCCATAATGCAAATAGGCAACAGCCAAAATCGCATCAGGATGCCCAAATCTTTCTATAATCATAAAGAGCTAAAATAGATGTGATGGAGCTGGTAATTTCAAGCTTACTTTCTGTGGTAGGATAATAATTTGCATTTGCATATCTAGAGATTTTTTCTCTGATGACTGACAGTTTGGACGAAAACTATGTTACCCTTAAGAGAATAGATCTTTTAAACGGTAGTTTTTCATGAATTTTCAAGCAGTAGATTCAGTTTTGGGAAGATAATCTCGAAATGAAAATTTGAGATTTAATTCGAAGATGCGCTGGACAGATGTCTTACAAAAAATAAGAATTAGGGAAAAAAATAAACAAAAAAGAAGTTTGGAGTCAATCACTGCTCATCATGGGGCTGTTGAAGTAGTTGCATCACTGACTTTGGAGATCTTAATGCAAAATTTCAACTCAGGCTTTTAAGCTTTGTCACAACTTTATTAAATCCATGTTCCCATTGTTCCTTGTGATCAATCAGAACGGCGGATGAGCAGAAGTTATGCTGGAAGGATGTGAATTGCCACCTTCAAGCATCCTGGTTATCGGTGTTTGCTCCAGCTGTGGAGGGTTGCTGAGGAGCTTGTAAGTCTGCGAGCATTCATGACACAAGGAAAAAGGTTAGCAATTTGATTCCATGCTATGATTTTTTATAGAATAACAAACACATTTAGTTAGAAAAAGTATTTCAAATTTTCTTAGAAGCTGTCCAGATCTCTTGCAAGCTAGTAAACCTTTAGATCAGTGTGACTATAAATGAGGGCAGAGGATGTAGATGATGTTTACCTACTGCTGTGCTCAGGGGTTGCCTTGCATGTGGTGGGGGTTGGAGCTGAAACGGGTGTTGTTGCGACGAGGAGGGAATGAAGGACCCCTGCATGTGGGGTGCAGGATGCTGCTGCATGTATGGTGGACGTGGGCCTTGTGCTAGAGAAGGAAACCCTGCCCTGGGACTTTGCATAGAGTACCCCATGTGAGGGTAGTGGGGGTAGGGTGGAGGTCCAACAGCTGATGGTGAGGTCGGTCCATATAGCTGTTGGTAGTAGTAGGATGCCATTTGGGGATTGTACATAGCAGCCTGTTTGCAGAATTCAGAAAGCACAAATGCCATGGCATTAAACATTTGATGAGATAGAAGGAAGGACGATGCGCAAGCAAAACTAAATTATCGCTGATAAGAACAGTGCTCCATCGAATAGACTGTTTGTTTTGTGAGAGAGATTTCTCTTGTTTGGTAAAGATGAAAGGTTAGAGAGTTGTGAACTACGACTTTTATCATGCATGGAAGGAGGGACTTTTGTGCTCTGTTTCTGCAAAAGATGCGGTGCCAATGAATAGTTTCCTAACTCTTGGAAGCTTTATAGGGTCCTGAAGAACATTGCTAAATTAAATCTGGATCAAGGGCAGGTATCCAAATCCAGAGGAACTCGAACCGAATAAAACCAAACAAAGAGAGAAGGAAGCACTGACTTGTTGATATCCATATTCAGATGAGTAGGTCAGATACCTGCAATGACAGAATAAACCCGTTAGATGCAAGTGCCCTAGCAAGATTGTTATGGAGCACATTGATAGATCAGACACGGTGAGCCCACGCCATCGGAGGAAAAGGAAAAATTGAATGAGAGCATCAAACCAATCTCTATGGGCTTAAAAAGGGGTTTTGGGAGGAGGAGGAGGAGCAGATAAACTCACTCACAGAGGGATTAGGGTTGGTGAGCATGGGAGCAAGGCTTTTAGGGGAGAGAGAGAGAGAGAGCGCGCGATGTGACGTGGTAGGCATTAATTGGAGCGGAAACAGGCCGCCCACCTGGGCCCTCCATGATGGAGTGGGGCTCACAGAAAGGGGAGGGAGGCGGGGGACACTCACCCGAGAGAAGCAGGGTAGATGACCGGGGGGCCCACTTGGGCTGGCACTCTGCCATATGGTGGTGGTGGGCCCTGGTACATGCTCCCATCTTGGCTCCTCCCTGCACACAACAGTGACACGAGAGGATCAAAGAGCAGCCACATCTCACTGATCCCCCCACCCCCGCCCCCCCCATGCAATAATTATGTTGATGATGGTGATGTATTCCTGGCCTAACAAGTCGATAATGCCAACATGAAGAAGCAATGGTCTCTCTCTTTCCTAAAGACCGATCAAGGAGTTAAAACCCAGATAAAAAGGTGAATCCGCTGTGTGTAATGAGAGGGACATTAGGAGATGGAGCCAACACGGGCTTGGCTGGAGCTTATAATATTATCTGGCCAAGTGAGGCATCACTAGTCTATGCCTGCAATGAATCAGCCAACTTGCCCCTGCGCTAAGTCCTGCACCTTTGAGCTGGCATTTCAGTACTTCTCTTGTATCGGTGTTTTGGCACTCGCTATTGCTCTATGCCTGCTGGCCAATGCCCTTTGCTGAGATGATTCAGCTGAGGAAGATGACACCCACCCCTCCCTCACGCAAAAGGAAAGAGATTGCGATGAACACACAGCAGCGGGGAGGGGGGTCAAGTCATCCTATACTAAGAAAGCGTGGTAGGAGAAATAGTATTTCCATTTTGTGTTGTCTACGTTTTCCTAGCATGGGGAATGCACAGAAATATTATACCTAGGCGTGGAGAGGGCGGCCTTGGCCTGCCCAAGGCCGCAATGTTGCAGTTGGCTCGCCTGCCGCCGATCACCGGGTTGGGGTCCGCCACCGACCGCCTCGCCGACTCCGGCTCCCGGAACGTCACCTGCCAATTCCTCCCATGTTTAGCCCCCTCTCGCATGTTATGGAACACGAGCAAAACCAAGCTGAGAGAGAGAGAGAGAGAGAGAGAGAGAGAGAGAGAGAGAATTCTTCTTCCTGGTTTATGATGATAGAAAGGAAACGTAATATGCAGGGTGTGTAATGTGAACAGTTGAAGGAAGGCCAAGTTAACCGAAGAAGAGAGAGAGATCAGTGATAAGGTAGTTGATGGATCATGACGAAACATGGTACAAAAAAAAGGAGATGCAGATAAGATTACAACAGGAAAAGATCAATATTATACTACTGTTGATGGATCGTCGACAACACGAGAGAGAGAGAGAGAGAGAGAGAGAGAGAGAGAGAGTGGCTCACGAAGCCGTAGCCTTTGGATCGGCCGGTGAACTTGTCGGTGATGATGACGGCCTCGAGGATTTCGCCGAACTGCTCGAAGTAGCGGCGGAGCTCCTCGGTGGGGGTCTCCCAAGCCAGCCCTCCCACGAAGACCTTGGTCAAGGTTGTGTCGCCGAACCTTGATCTGTACTGCGGGCTGGAGGTCGAAGAAGAAGCAGAAGCCATACAGCACACCCTCCCTCCCGGTTCTTCTCCTCTACGCGCAAGGAAGAGTCGGTAGCCCTAATTCACGGAAGAGGAAGAGATCTCCCATGCGTAAGAGGAGGAGGACATAGGAATGGTTGACTATGTTGCCATCTACCTAGCTTGCTCACAAGAACACGGTCTTCCTTCCCTCTCGGTGTACTTCCTCTCTTCCTCTTATTTGCCGGATCCCTTCAGATCCTTCCATCACCCGCAGAGGCATGCAGGGAGAGAACCAAGGGAGGGTGGTGGTGGGCGGAATCTAACAAGGCTGGGATGGGGATCCGACAGGTGGGAAGGGCCTCCTTGCTGTATTGGAGCCTTGGATATGGGATGACAGCTGCATGACCTCTTCTCACATCTCCCACTTGGTGTCTTATTGTCCTCCCTGTCCCCGACTCAGCCCTTTCATTTTCTTATACCCCTCTTATAACAACAATCTGCACACTTCCCCTCCCTCTCTCTCCATCTCTCATCTGAGTTAATGACCAAAACAACTGAAATATATTGAAAGCAAACAAAGCTGGGCTGGTGGAGTTAGGAAGGATGGCAGTTGTCCATGGCAACAACAAGTTCTGACTCAGTAGGAGTGGCACCGGCTCTCGGTGTCAGCCATTTCATTGCTTGCTAGCTCGGCCACCTGCCATCTTGACTTCTTTGGTGACGAGCTAATGGGTGATTAGAAAGCTGGGTGTTGTGGCCAGTTCACGAGCACATCATATTGCGCAAGAGGAAGAAACATGGCCAACTCTGGCACACAAATATATATGGTGAGTTGTATTTTTAGCCGTGTGTGTGCGCGTACGCGCCAGAGTGGCACCCACATTCTTCATTTCAACCTTTTAGGTGATTCGATTTCGAATCGAGTATCCGTTAATCTACCCATAGCAATTTTGAGATCTTAATATTAATACCCTATAATATGCATTTGCGTAAATCAAAACTCCAAATTCTATTTAACCTGGATTTGAGCTATAGAAATAATTTTATATCTCAATTTTCTCGTGATGGCTATGGTAAATTCCATTTCCAATCATCCCAAATTATTATCGGCAGAGACATTCTCAGTTTGAGGCTCTGACAAATGGGAGAGAAGTCCAACGAGGGTGGCAGCACAAAAGCTCAACAAGAGGAGAATCAAAAGGACGACAATTATGCCAACTTTTTTTCAAGAAAGAAACAAAATCTAATTATGCATCACTCATACAAAAAGAATCCGAGAACAAAAAAAAAATGGAATTATTCGTAGTAGCAATACGCTTCGGATGATTCGTAATAGCAATCCAATCAGAGAGAACATTGTGGGTAGATTAACCAAAGCCATTCCTCATTGTAAGTATACCATAAAAATCAATATTGTTGCATAACTAATCATGACATCTAGTAACATATCCGTATTCTTTAAATAATTGGCAGGTTTTTCACCCATGTTTTTATTAGAAAATAGATGAGGAAAATATTTTTTTTTCATTTAATCCTAACGTGATGTATTCATTATTATTCACTATTAATTTTATCTAAAATATCGATTTGGAGGACAGATTAACTTAATACATCAAATAAAGATGATAGTTAGGATTATAGAGTTTGATTTAGGGTATCTATTTAGAAGTTATGTCCATAGTAACTTGTATACAACATAATAAAAAACGTACGGTGCAAACTATATAGAAAGAAAGATATTACATAAACATTAATTAATCAATAGGAAGAATCAAGAGGGACAAATACAATATTCCGATCCACGATAAATAATTTTGATCGGATGATCATAAACCCAATCCACATTAAATTTTAATACGAACTATTGTTTATTGAACTAAGGACAACTGAGAGTTCTTTTTATTTTTTTTATTTTTTCAATTTAGAGGAGGATAAGTGCATTGTGGCGGACCAATAGAATTGCAAGGCAGACCCGAGATGACAAAGCAGGTCTGCGAGTGGGTACGTTATTTGAAGTAATGGTTTCGTGGCCATTACCGCGATTGGGTTTTCCGCACGACATCGCGAGATCGAAGGCTGCGGCGCGGGGCGTCCAAGTTAAATCCCCTCCCTCTTCTACCCATTTCCTCACCGCCCGCAGCGGCCACCAAACGAGAGAGAGAGAGAGAGAGAGAGAGAGAGAGAGCGCCATGGAGGAACCCGATTCCCATAATGCCCCAGCCATGGCGTCTTCCCACGATACCCCTTCCCCTTCCCCTCTTCCGGCTGAGGATTCCGAAATTACCCCTCCCGTCGACGCCCTCCGAACCACCGCTCCCTTGCCCGGAAGCGGCGGCGGCGGCGGCGACTCCCCTACCCAGGGCGCGGGCGCGGGCGCGGCCTCCGGTCGCAAGCGGCGCCGCCGCGACAAGCAGTTCCCCGAGATGATCCCCACCGCCTGCCTCCGTGTCCTCCGGCCCACGACCGCCCGCTCCGCATCCGTCGTCTACAGTGAGAAGCTCATCGACGAGCTGATCCAGATGCAGGTCAACGACGCCGCCCCACGGCGCCGCGGCCGCGGCCGCCCTCCCTCGTCCTCCCTCCGCCTCGCCCGCGAGCTCGACGTCGAGGCCCTCATCGCCATGGCCGTCGGGTTTCCGATCGATTCGCTGACTGAGGAGGAGATAGAAGCCAACGTGGTCCCCGTCCTGGGCGGCGCCGCCCAGTCCAACTATATCGTCGTCCGGAACCACATCCTCGCCCGATGGCGTTCCAACGCCTCGGTGTGGATCACCGAGGCCCACGCCATGGAGTCCATCCGGTCCGAGCACCGCGCCGTTGTCTCCGCCGCCTATGCCTTCCTCCTGGATCACGGCTTCATCAACTTCGGTCTCGCCCCAGCCATCATTACGGCCCCTCCGCGCCGCCCGCCGTCCCTTCCTGCCCCCTCCGTCCTGGTCGTCGGCGCTGGCCTCGCTGGCCTGGCTGCCGCTCGCCACCTTCTCTCTCTTGGCTTCAAGGTCGCCATCCTGGAGGGCCGCCGCCGCCCTGGCGGCCGGGTTTTTACCAAAAAGATGGAATCTTGCGCCTCCTCGACCACTCCCGCGGTAGTTGCAACTGCTGACCTCGGCGGCAGCGTGCTCACCGGTATCAATGGGAACCCTCTTGGCGTCCTCGCTCGCCAGCTTGGCTTTCCCCTCCACAAGATTCGGGACTTGTGCCCTCTCTACCTCCCTGACGGCCGGCCAGTGGACCCTGTCATCGATGCGCGTCTCGAGGCAGCCTTCAACCAGCTCCTCGACAAGGTCTGCAAGTTCCGCCAGGCTGTCACCGATGAGCTCAAGTCCGTGGACGTCTCGCTTGGGACTGCCCTCGAGGCCTTCCGCAAAGCTTACGGCTTCGCTGACTCCTCGGAGGAAAGGATGCTGCTTGACTGGCACCTTGCCAACCTCGAGTATGCCAATGCCGCCCCCCTCTCGGACCTCTCCATGGTGTATTGGGACCAGGATGACCCGTATGAAATGGGTGGCGATCACTGCTTCATTCCTGGTGGCAATGCACGCTTCGTTCGGGCCCTCGCGGAGAACATTCCCATCTTCTATGGAAGGAGAATCACCCGAATTCAGTATGGATGTGACGGGGTGATGGTGTATGCCGATGGACAAGTTTTTGGCGGCGACATGGCACTATGCACTGTACCACTTGGTGTGCTCAAGAAGGGCTGTATCGAGTTTGTGCCTGAACTACCCAAGGAGAAGCGGGAGGCAATCAAAAGATTGGGTTTTGGATTGCTTAACAAGGTTCTGATGTTGTTTCCCTATGATTTTTGGGGTGGTGGGATTGACACTTTTGGGCACTTGACGGAGGATCCAAGCAATCGTGGTGAATTCTTTCTGTTCTATAGTTATTCCTCGGTCTCCGGTGGACCACTTCTCGTCGCTCTCGTTGCAGGGGAGGCTGCAATTAATTTTGAGACTACGCCTCCAATTATGCATGTTGAAAGGGTACTGGAAGTTCTGAAAGGTATCTTTGCTCCCAAGGGAATTGAGGTCCCAGAGCCCCTTCAGGTGATCTGCACCAGATGGGGGTCAGATAGGTTTACTTATGGATCGTATTCTTATGTCGCTGTTGGGTCTTCTGGCGATGACTATGACATTTTAGCTGAGAGTGTGGGGGATGGGAGGGTCTTCTTTGCTGGTGAGGCAACAAACAGGCGGTACCCGGCAACAATGCACGGAGCTTTGCTCAGTGGTTTCAGGGAAGCAACTAACATGGCAAGGGCCACAAGGAGGAGGTCCATGATGCCAGTAGGAGAAGGTAGGTGTTAGGGAGGATACTTGGTGTTTGGATTACCTCGTTTGTATTCCAGACCCACTCTTTTGCTAGTTCTTCAGTTCTTTGTGATCCATGTTATTCAGGGCCTGACTCTACTTCTTTGTTGTGGCTGGGGACTGGTGAAAAAAAAAAAAAAGGCCTTCTGTTTCTCTTTTCCTTTATAGTTTGATTCCAAAGAAAAATGATTTGGACTTGGCTGAAATTGATGGAGATGACAATAGACTGACCATGTTAAAACATAGCTTGGGCACAAAACTAGTAGGGAGGAATCACTTGTGCAGTGTTGGAGATTTTTTGTAGCCAACATTAGAGTTGCAAGAGCGGCTATCTTGAACACTTGATCTGGGTTGATCCGGGAAAGGGGAACATCATTCTCAAGAAGTTGTTTGGATCGGGCAGTGGACTTAGGTGCGTCGTACAGAAGAACAGATTTGGTCATTGATTCAAATAATCTCACTCAACTAGCAGAGCAGTGCATGGGAGCTGCATTCAATTACTTTTATGCCTAAACTTGGTAATTTGTATCAACTCTTACCATTTCTAATAACTTCTTATCTTCAGCTTTATAAGTCGGTAGATGTGCAATCCCTCCTGGGCATCCATCAAGATGATCACCATTTATGTTTAGGTTTGGTTGCAGTCATGCATGCTGTGGATGAAATGATTTTGCATTCATTTTACTGGATGCACAAAATACATCTTGATGATCAGTCTCCAGTCATCAAATTGTCATTCAGATGAAAGAAAACCTATTTCTGTAGTTGACCATTTTTCATTAATATGGAAGTCACTTTTTTTTTCATATATTCATTTCATTTGGCCTGTGCTATGTGTACAAATTTGCTTTGCCTATTTACTACTTCACATGGTGCTTCTTAATTTCAAGCAAATATATTGCAACTAAGGATTTATATGATTAATCAAGATAGAGAACAACTTAGTCATTACTAGACATTTTTGGGACATTCAATTCTCAGCTCTTAGGTCTTATGCATGGGAGGACCATCATGAACTAAAACTCAACTTATATAGTAAGACATTTGGCAGGCACTGATCAACAGAGGTCTTGATCAGAACATGTTTGCTATTTTGGTTGTTTAGACTTTAGAGAACATAGGATTTATGAGAAGAAATCTCTGAAGGTTGGCCAGCTGAATTAGGTCATTAGCAGTTGGTGACATGGCGTTGAGATAATTTTTCACACTGAGTGTTGTTTCTTCTTCAAAAGTAGCTCCATCATTACCCTAGAGTCACCTATTATTTTCTGCATAGGTTCTCCAGCAACTGGGAAGAGAGAAAACAAAAATCTGATCAGAGTTTGGCCATCTTAGATACTTCGAGTGAACTTGTGATGTAAGCCATCTAGTTGTGCATGCTAGTATCAGTTGACACTGTCTTCGTGGCTTTGATCCAACAAACTCATCTTTTGTGCATTAGATATGTCAATTGGCTTCTCTTTCTCATTTCACTCTATTGCGACCTTGCTAAATCTCATTTCACAGTATTACCGTTCGGATGATAAATCAATCAATTGAGACCACATGTTTAAAAATATTTTTTAAGAAAATACAACTATACAAGAATATAAGATATACCAAAAAATATGGGATCATTTTAAACATCTTGAGTTATAATTTTATCAAGGCATAAGATAATTTATGATTTTGATTCCAAGATCTCGGGATCTCTTTCATTCTTTTTTTTTTTTCCATATTGTTAACAATCTAAAGATAGGATTATCCATGATGACTAATATAAATAGGACCAAAAAGTTTTTCATTGTTTTAGAATCATTTCAAAACCAGTCTGCTCTAACTGGACCAATCGGTTCTTTTGATGCACACGAAACTGATAGATTGAACCTGGTTTATTCTGATTGTTTTATCATTTTTGAAGCAATTGGTAAATCGGACAGATCAAAAGTCCACTTCTCAGTTGTTCATTCGGTCCAGCCTGTCTGGTTCATTTATCAGTATGAATAGATAGAGAACAGGGGAGGCGTTCAGCTTTCTCTTTTAAGTACAGAAATGGTCCGGTCTTCATAGAAGAGGGAAAGGGGCCATAGAAAATATACAGAAAGTTAAAAGAAAAAGGTTGCATTCTCTTCCTTCTCTCTTAATTTTCTATGCCGATCATGGGAATCCATAGGAAAAGCTGTTGGTTACAAGGAAATCATGTTTTGTCTTCTTCATTCCAGTGGCAATGCATCTATAAGATCAACCGAAGCAGCTCTCTTTTGATTTTGTGCAGCTCAGTGATATTCAAAGCAACTATAATTTGATTTTATGAAAATTCTTGGATTCTTATATGCTTTCCTGGGAATGCTACATATTACCTTTTGCCACTATTTTCCATTTTCACAATTTCATATATTCATTTTCACTGCAATATACAATAACAATTCATTCAACATCTAGCAAACTACTAGATGCCCAATATCAACAAAAACCAAACCTTTTATAGATGAAATCATGCATTGTATATAATTCTATGTTATAATTGGTGCTCCTTGTCATAGATCAGTGCTTCTTAACAAATGTCTATATTGACACCACCGTAGATTGGATTTTATGGAATGAAAGACATACATCTGAGCTATGAACAAACAGATCTTGATGACCTCCTCCCCTAGTATGAGATGGAGTTAGCTAGCTGCACACTGAGATCTTCTGGTTTGATCCTCAATGCATCTGATCATATGAAACCAAGGTCCAGGATTCTCTTGGTTTTTTCCTTGGATATATACAGTGGGACCTCTTGTTATGCTACTCAACCACATCAATGGAAATCCAATAATTTTGATGCACTTAAACCTTTGGGAGGTTAATCAAAGGAAATCCAATAACTTCAATGAGAATAAGCATTTGGCAAGAAGATGATGGATGAAAGCAGTGGCTAAACATCCAAAAAGTCGCTTGAGTTTTTACATCTGCTTTGGAAACCTCACAGTGTTGACAAGAGAACAGTGAACATAGTTTGCATGGGGTATTGCTGATTGGAACCATCCTTTTGTGGATCATTAGGCCAATCTTCTCAACAGTGGCCCTGCCACGTTTGCTGAAGATTTCATCGAGAAGACAAAGAGCTTCTTTGCTGGTTGATGCCATCAAAGTGAAATCCCTCTCATCCTTCTATCAGTGGCTTTCTTATGCATAGCAGTTGGAACTCAATCTTGGAGTGTATGTGGCTGAACTCAATGCTGGACTGGATTTGCTGACCAATATACAAATTGCTATATGCTTGTAAGTAATGGGGTATGGGAATGGAAATTGATGAAGAAATGAAGAGAGAACAAGGACTTCATGGTGGATCAATGAAAATGGAAGAAGATGGCAGTACTGCACCTGAACTTGTAGCAAATTGATGAGATTAATCAGGGACTTCAATTCAGACAAATAATAATGGTTTCTCTTCATGACAGATGAAGATATGATACAAAAGTGTATAGATATTGTGCTGGATTGTAGATCAGCTGCCGGTTATGTTTAGTAGAATAATATGCATGATATAAAGATGAGCAAATATAGATTCCGACGCCTACATGTGATTACTGTTTATCACGATTGATATGGGATGTCATGGAGATTGACAGTAGATTATATCTGAACAGTTGAATTTTGTGTCAATTAAAGTTCAGTCTCTTGTGTGCTTACAGCATTAAACAGCTACAGAACGTGGGAAACTTAATCTAATAGTAATCACTAGACTCAGTTCATGTCTTTGAGTTCGTTCAGAAGATATAACACAAAAAAGGAACATAGACATATCTAGATTTATAGTTTATAAAATTCTTGACTTAATTCAGACATGCTTTTGTATATGCTGTAGAATATGTGTAAAGGACATATCCCGAAACTAGATAGGAACTTTTACTTGAAGATGAGAAAGCCAGTTGGTCATGTTCTGAAAAAGAGAGATTAATGAAAAAGGAGCATAAAGATGCGACAAAGATTACCCAGGGCATGTCCATGTTGGTGTTTCAAGGCTTCATATTGATGAGCATGGAACTTCTGTTTGCATGTGCATCTAAGAGCATCTCTAGCTGCAGAAACAGTCTCAATCTCACCATAATTTTTGACCTGAACAATGGAGGATTTGTGAGCTTTTGGCATTACAAACATATCTGATTTGCCTGTCCGATACAGTTTTCCTTTTCCATATCGTGCTGCAACCAATAAGTACTGCATTGTTATCTCTGAGGTTGTCAAATACCTCCCTGATAGATATACATACCGAAACAATATGTATACTTTGTCAAGTTCGATTGTACTTGTGTAGAGATTTTTAAATATCTTCATATGAGTGGTCTAGACATATTAAGATTCTTTAATTCTCATAATTCTGCAACCAGCAACAAATGTATGGAACTGTAAGATTATGATTTATGCGTCTTGTTCATAACAGTTTCAGCAACTTAGATATGTCAATGTTTTAATGATACTTGCTGGTCCACATGCAGGGTTTGGTGACGCTCCGCGATACTGCCCCGTTCTTTGGATCTCCCAAATCTGAGCTTGAAAGTGCCACCACAAATCAGCAACTCTTAATTTGTCACGAGTCTTTCTTCAAGGAAGAACAATAACTCAGAACAATTTCCAGAGTGCAGCTTAGAATCAGACATTATATACACAATGGTTATGCAACCAATACTTTCTGGAGAAGAATTAGAAAAGTTTGAATCAGTGATGCTTCAACCCCATGGGGTATGCGATTGCCATATCAAAATTCTTCAGAGCAATGAAAGCTGTGACATTGCCAAGAAGCATATGGGCCAAGGTTTTCATACTGTGCGCAAATTCTCTTCTTTGTTAAGAAGATTCTTCTAGCAAAAATAGATCTTTCTTCTTGTACATGTGATCTCTAATACTGTTCTGCAAACAGTGATATTGATGGGCATTTGTTTGGAAACATATCACATTATTCATCCTGATGGTTATATTTTTCCTCTTTCTTGAACAGCCATTTTGTTCTTTGCAGTGCTCGGTATGTATCTTGCAGCCGAGCCATCCAATGTCCTGTGAAGTGAGTTGTGGCAGACACAACAAAATGTAGCTCTTTTGGAGTCTTGCGATTAGCCGCCACAATGTTCTGCTCTCGACCCCTCGTGGCGTTCGTGAGATCATCGACCGGTGTAGGTGTTGGAATCTCCTGCAGTGTCGCGCCGCGCAGCGAACTTGTCCGCTGTGGGCCCCGCTCGCCTCGTTTTCTATGGTCGTACGCCGTCCGATCCGAAGCATCGGACGGTTGCGGTCTCGTCCTGCTCCAACCCGCGTCCGCTTATCCGCGTTGGAAGCATGGAGAGGAGGGGCGAGAGAGGGGTGAAGACAGAAAGGGGAGAAAAGAGCGGGGCAGGCCATCGCCGTGGACGAGAAGTCCGCCCCGTGCTAGTTTCTCCCGCCGCCTCTCCTGTTCGCCTTCTCCGGTTCGCCGATCCGAATCATGGAGGGAAAGCCTCGGCGCGCCGCGCTCGTTTTCCTGGTCGCCTTTGTTGCCGTGGCGGCGGGCTCGCCGGCCTGCCCCAGGCCCTCCGTCGTAGACACGATCCTGGGTCGGCCGGACTCTTGCTGGGATTCGGATTCTACGCTGCCTCTCGGCGCTTATCAGATCGGCGTCGTTGAGGTGCTCCCCTACCGCTTATTGGGATCTCTGGTTCTGTTCCTTTTCCATATATTGCACGATTCCCCTCTTTTAAGTTGTAGTTTCTTGATAAAAGACGCTCCTTTTGGAAGATTTTTTTCGTGTTATTATGATTATAGCGGTCCTGAACTCAATCGACCTTGTTGCTTGTGGGGAACCTTTCCGTGTTGGTAGCAAACAATAGAAATCGCAAAATAGTTGCTTTTGAGGTATCGGACGATTTGGATTGGCTTGTCCCTCCATAGCACTTGTAATATTAAATGTAATGTGATCAAAACCAAGCATGGTTGTCGACTGAAATTGACTTATGTTCACCACATCGACACCAAATCAAACTAGTTCAATTGCCTGACACCAAGGATAGGAGATGATCATGATACTGACTCACTGGTGGCAGCTATAAAAAGACAAACCAAGCAAAATCTACCTGGAATCTGGTTCATAATCCTCATTTTTGTTCGTTTCCTTTAGAACAACGAAATTATAGACAATTGGGTAGTTGGTTTGACCAGAAAAGATTTTTTTTATCTTTTTTTTACTTGGTTAATCTAAATCATGGGAACATATCCTAATGGCATAAATGGGCGGTTGAAATTTTTCTTTTTTGTTAAAGATAGATGAGGAGCACATATTTAACGAGATTGTCCTTGAGATTTGACTTGGCACACAGAACATTAGAATAGGACTGTTACAAGGTGCAGGGATAGATATTGCTTTTATTGGAAGCCATGCTGCTTTAATTGTATATCCTGCACCGGAATCCTTGGAGGCAAACCATTGTTCTTGAACTAAAACACGCAGCATAGGCCAAATTAATGGGCATATGACCATAACAGCCTCACAGCAGGTTATATAAAGAATATTTTTTTCATGCCGGTGACAAACTACCGGGCAATGGACAATGTGAGATAGGACATAAAGGTTCATTGGCATCTTAATTCAATGAATGACATTTTTATCCATTTGGCATCCATGTAGTTCCTTGCATGGGTATGCATGCCCCTCGAGCCGTAGTTCTCTGTCCTTTATGATAACTTTGTTTATTCAAGCTTCTAATAACATAAGACCATCTAGAATAGGCAGACTAACAGCTGGAAAAGGGATATCTTAATCAATGCCAGAGGAGTTCCTGTTTCATGATATATAAATTGTAAGAGAGTATGCTTATAACTTCATTTGTTTTCTCATTTCTGAAACTATTCGTAGGAAGATAGCATGAAAACTGATGAGCCAAAACTTCTTAGATGCCTAGAAGATATAGAGTCCGGAATGAGAGGACACCAAGTATGATATAACCCTGAATAGAGCCAGCACTTGGATGCTACTGAAATTTGTGCCTTTGCAAGATAATCTGCTTGTCAATTTAGAGTTAATGTTTGCCGTATTGTCACGGACTTAGCTGGTTTTGCCTAAGCCGTGCGGCACCAATGCGTATCACCGCAAAGGTCAGCCTCCCCGAAATCTCCTACAATCCCTTAGGACCAACGAAAGAGAAGACGGGACAGAGAAAGCGCTTCACACGGGATCCGCAAGCCACTCTTTTAGCAAACACTTTATAGCCGATGCACATTCCAACCATGGATATTACAAGCTCAGAACAGTTGCACAACAAAGGTATAAAATTGATCCACTACAGACCGAATTCTTGTACAAGTGTCCATATAACACAAACTTTCAGCATGGCCAACAATGATGGCGCCAAACTCACTCAAATGGGGCATTTAGCCTTTGCAAGCCTTTTACAAGTAATAACAAACCAAAAGGGACACGACAAGCAAGCATTACACCGAACAAGCCGTTTACAATTTTGTCAGTGACATTCTCCCCACTTATTCCTTCGACGTCCTCGTTGAAGCCTTTCTTGCCGACGCTGCAACTTCTTTTCTTTGTTGGATCTTCGATCTTACGCTCTAACTGCGATCGCGATGCTTTGACTCTCAATTGTTCTCCGCTTGTTGTTGTTGAGTCGTCGAACTTTAATCCGCCATGCTGCTTCAACTCGCCAATGACTCTGAATTTGGTGTGGGGTTGGCGAGTTGTCTTGATCCTTGTTGGTTCTTGCGGATACCTCGATGAAGGAAAAAGACCATCTTTGATATGCGCCGATCTTGATTTCTTCTAGTCTCTTGAATGGATAGATGCTTGTTGGAGCTTTAACGAGCATCGCCTCATGCATCTTTGAAATTTTCAGGTCCTTCCTCCGCAAAATTTGCCCATCGAATCTTCTTCCACTTAGTTGTCTTTGAAGGGTCTTCAAATCTGTGCCGAGCTCCTCTGCTGGATAACTAAGAGAGCTGGGGTACTCGATTTCACCCATTCTCTTAGGAATTGAGAAGGCAAAGGTTACTTGACTTCGCCCGCCTCCTCGAGGTTGTACTTCGTGCGTCAAGCTGGTTACTAGACTTCGCCTGCTCTTAGCTCACACTTAGAAGCCAAGCACTTGAAGTGTTTGCAATCCTTCATGTTGAGTCGCCATCGTGATTCACCTTCTCATTGCCATTGAACTTCGGAATGCGCAAGAAGTTATCACTCCAACTTGGAGTAAGTCTCCGATAGATTTGGTCGCCTTTGGGATTGTCGCCTTCTCCATCTTTTCTATCGCCGACTCTCTCCGAGTAGCAAAGGTAGTGCCGCGCATCGCTTGCTGCTTCGATCCTTGGTCATGCACTCTTGCATCGACCCGAAGTCCTTCACTCACGGCTATCTTGATGGAAAGTCTGTTGACACTGGTCTTACGAAGTTCTTTGGCCATCGCCCTTCAGCCTTGTCTTGGTACATAGAGTTTGCCAAAGCATTCTCCTCCTCCACAGCCCATATCACGACCAAGCGCTCTCCCTCTGCATGAGCAAGGGATTGATGACTCCGGAAGTCCGCCTCGGCATACCATGGCAACTCTGCGACGCCCATGGCACTACTATCCGTTGTCTTGCATCTGCATCCCTTCTTCGTGATCGGTAGATCTGCCTCTGCGGCATTGTGACACTCCTCTGAGTTCACCTTCAATCTACTCGATGATTGATCTTGGGTAGCTGAGTCCCACTGGACTCGTCATTGCTTCCACGCCCTTTTCCGACCCCCTGCTTCAACACCTCTGTGTTCTCTGAGCAGTTCCACTTGGTCGATGGAAATACAGACTGCAACTCCCATGTGTGGCTTCCACCATCATGTTGCGGTCGGCCACTCTGCTCTCCTTAGCTTTATTGGCTGCAATGTTCGCTTACTCGGCCTTGTCCTCGACTTGCCGGCTCCTTAGCGAATGTGAGCTCTGAAGTAGTTCCACTCTTCAACAGCTCCGATCATACCTCTGCATGATCGAGGTCCCCACCATGGGACTCTCTGGTATTTGCATATGAACTTCTTCCTTGAGAGTGCACAGCCCCCATAAGCTGATGTCTAAGGCTTTCATTCAATGTAACATTCGGTGCACGCACGGAAGACCCGCCTCTGCGGTACCATGGCATTCACTGCTTGAATCCATAGCTCTTCTTGCCGTCGTCGTTTGTTCACCGATGTGGAGCTCTAGTCGCGCTCCCGATCATACCTGCATGCGATCTAGTCCCCCGTGGGACTCACTATGTGTGTCGCCTTGCCACGAACCATTCCACCACGATCATTGCATCATGTCGTCGCTGGTGACATCTCTCTCGCATTCGATCCTGTGGTATGAACTCGAATGCGATATCTCCATGTGTGGACTCGCCAACATATCGCAGGGCCTTCGCCAGACCGATTCGTTCGCTCCTTTGGCAATCGACCTTCGTCCACCCACTCTCGGGTCACACTCGGACGAAGGCTAGCTCTAGGACAATCCATTGCCTAGCGGCTCCTCAAGTCCCCTGACTTCTTGAAATAGGTGCACCATTATGCGGATCTGGGACTCGCCCCTACCAAAGATCTCCATTGCGCGCACCGCTTTCTCATGGCAACTCGAATGGCAACACCGTGGCGTATATTCTTCAAGAGTAACTACCTCTGCATCCTCTTGCCCCGTGTCAGGCCTTTTGACACCAACTTTGCCTCAAAGAAATCAAGCGTCGCCTTAGAATCTCCACCAAATGCTTCATCGAGATAAAGTGCATGTGCCTCAGCTCCCTTGTCTTTGGCACTATGCAAGACGAGTCGGCTCCATCTCGAATATGAAACCCATGGAACGACATGATCCGATTCCCGCCTCTGCAAGTCCATGTCCTTGACCTCTGCCTAGGGAAAGCTCCAAGCCTCGCTCCACATTCCATCTTCTAAACCAACTCCTTCATGCGGCTGGGTACTTCACCAAGTTACCCCAAGTTGCTTTGCTTCTCGATTTGCATTGCGTTGATGGTGGCCCTCACGCCCACCATTCCACGGGTCAGCCCTTTGTTGAGACCGATCTCACTATCGGCTCTAAGTGTGCCTTCACTTTATGTTGCCCTGGGTTGCTCCCCCACTTAATCTCGCTATCGTCCACCAACGCATCACCACTTGCGAGATCATGCGACAACTCGCCGCCGCTCGATCCATCGAGCTTTGTCTTGAGTACTCCTCAACTGGTGCGATTCATTGCACATAATTCTCCCTCTGGAGAACCGGGACTTATCCCTCTGGATATCGCGCCTGTTGGAGCAACTTCTCTCTTCGCATCCTTCCCTTAGGAAGTTTTGGAGACCACTATCCTTGGACTACTTCGCCTCTGCTTGAACAAACGTGCCCACCGCCATTGCAAATGCACTTGCTAGATTGTGACACTTCACCAATCTGACTCATGCCTTGCACCCCTCGGGTCTAGCAACATCTTGAACTCCGCTGCACACTTCAAATCTTACGAAAGTATCCGCACATGTCGAAGAGAAAGTTTGATGCTCCATGGCGCCGACCTTCTGGTCGCTTTGGGATGGCCACGGACAGTCCATCGTCCGCATGCAAGCCCTTGCATGAGTATCGAATTCCTTGAGTTTGCAACTCCCCTCACCTCTGTGAGCTTTGCACAACTCTTTCGATCATTGAACAACTCATTCCGCCTTGCACGGTCTCATCCTTTGCCAAGCACTCCGCTTGCTTTGAGCACCGTCAAGTTTGGGTGCCACTGTCGAGCCACTGCTCAAACTCAGCCATCCCGACCTTTGTGCGCTCCGTAATTCTTCTTAGCTTGTTGTCCTCATGGTGTCTCGCTAGGTCCCCCATGTATGCATGCTAAGTGTTTCTAAGTGGGCTTGTCCCGCTCTGATACCAACTGTCACGGACTTAGCTGGTTTTGCCTAAGCCGTGCGGCACCAATGCGTATCACCGCAAAGGTCAGCCTCCCCGAAATCTCCTACAATCCCTTAGGACCAACGAAAGAGAAGACGGGACAGAGAAAGCGCTTCACACGGGATCCGCAAGCCACTCTTTTAGCAAACACTTTATAGCCGATGCACATTCCAACCATGGATATTACAAGCTCAGAACAGTTGCACAACAAAGGTATAAAATTGGTCCACTACAGACCGAATTCTTGTACAAGTGTCCACATGACACAAACTTTCTGTACAAGTCGACAATGGCTGCCAAACTCACTCAAATGGGGCATTTAGCCTTTGGCAAGCCTTTTACAAGTAATAACAAACCAAAAGGGACACGGACAAGCAAGCATTACACCGAACAAGCCGTTTACAATTTTGTCCGTGACAGTATGGCATTGGTAATTGCTCTTGATTGTTGCTTGATGCTGCTGTCGACCTATGCTTTGTGGATTAGTGGTTCTTCTATAGCCTTTCTGTTTTCTGCTCTCTCTTTGTTCATGTGATTTTGTGCACTTGTACGTGCTTGTTGCTATTCTATGGTAGTGTTTCAATTGTTCCATTAGTCTTGATCAATCAGGGTTAGTTTAAGGGGCCTTTCTTGTTTTGAGACCTTGTCACATGTAGATTATATTCTTGTTGACTGACAGAAGAAACCTCTAAATCATATCAATTTGCTTTTCCTAATTGTTCTGAGACTTTTTTTTCCTTTACCTTGTGTGTAGGGAGATGAAGCTGCTTTGCAGAAGGCATCAAGTATGGTGCAAAAGAACAGGGAGGACTATGTGGCCCTGCTCTTTTATGCATCCTGGTGTCCTTTCTCTAAAATTTGTCACCCAAATTTCCAGATCTTGTCTAACTTATTTCCAACCATCCGTCATTTTGCATTTGAAGAATCTGTTATCAGGCCAAGGTACAGAACAACGTTTGTTCAAATGACAAGATTCCTCAAATATATGCATGTACTGATATTGACATCTGGAACTTGTGAATTGCAGCATACTCTCAAGATATGGAGTGCACGGTTTTCCAACCCTTTTTCTTCAAAATTCAACTATGAGGGTGCAGTATCACGGTTCACGAACCATAAATTCTCTAGTTGCTTTTTACAATCATGTAACAGGTATTTTGCATTTTTCTTTTGATTAGATGCCCTTATTTAAGTGCCCTTTATCTCTGGATTGCAAAACTGTCCTACAAGACTTCTCACGGCTTAGTTATGTCCCCGACTTCCTTATAACTATTCACTTGATGGTTCAAAACTATGGTCATTTTCAAAAATAAACTTATGATATTAAGCACTTTTGCCGAGTAACAAAAATACCTTCAATAGGGTTGTTCACAATCAATAAATGGTAAGCTCAAGTTACATAGCATTTATTCATTGAGCAGAACCAGCCTGGACTCTCTTGTTTGTGCATAGTAGGACTCTCCCGTTCTGGTCAATCTGCAGTGAAGATTGAAAATTAAAGAAGTTTAACATAAGGCTTTCTTTGCCTTGGAACATGTTATATTTATCATAATCTGTTCATCGTGTCAGGTGTCGGTCCATCACTGAAACTGGTCATCCTGGATAATGTTATGGATCCGCCAGATGATGCTGAGCTCAAAGAAGACATGCAGGAAAACTGCCCATTCTCATGGGCAAGATCACCAGAGAAACTGCTGCAGCAGGATGGTTATTTGGCACTTGCAAGTGGTTTCCTGCTGATGAGGCTGCTTTACTTCCTTCTTCCGAGACTTCATGCATGTTTTCAGCGAGCTTGGAGGAGGCAGATGCGATATGCGAGCGTGAGGAATCTCTGGAACTGTTTCCAGGCATACACTGAACAGGTGAAGCAGGAAGGCTGTAGGTTACATCCATGCGAGCGGCACCATCTGCAGGAAGGTACAATGAGTGCCAGAGCCTGGGCTTCCCAGTCATTAGCATCGGTCGCCCTTGGCGAACCTAGTTCTGGGAGAGCATACTCAACAGTCGAGAAAAATTAGGCCAAGATGCGGCTGGTTGGCTTTAATTGTTTGTAGAGTTGATTACGTAGTCAAAATCCGTTTGGTGTTTTGGTTATTGGTTGCAACAATTCTTCCACGTTCTCTTTTACTCCAAGATGCTCAAATTTGCTCAGTAATCCCTGTCGATGATGTTATCTCTCGTTTACTCGAGGATGCTCAAATTTGCCCAGTGAACCTTTGTCGATGACGTCATTTAGTTGCAACAAATAATTCTTCCACATACTCAATTTTGCTCGGTAATCCGTGATGATGTCATCTAATACTCGAGATAGTTCAGCTGCTGTTCCGTGTAATTATCATGTTGACGGTTGGGCGAATCCATGAAATTTGCTCCAGTTCTGCAGTCGAACTACTTATTAACCCAAGATAAGATTGAGATCAAGAGGTTGGAAGCAGTATCAAATTCCATCTTGCAATGAGTCATGGACAGAAGCTGCACATTGCCACATCACAAATTTATTCATAATCATAGACATTACGAGGATGCCAAAAGAAAAAAAATATATCGCCATCATATTGACGGAATGGAGGACGATTAGAGATAATAAATCCAAAACAAAAAAACATGATATAAGACAAATAAATCCATAACCTCTGGAAAATAACAACATTAAACGAAATCAGAGTTTTTAAGGACGGCAATTAAAAATAAATAAACAGCAACCGCAGGAAAGACTGAGAAATATGATATAATGTGTGCGTCTGTAACAAAGCTAACATCTAACAATAGTACCACAAAACACATTCCTTAAGCATCTGAAATTAGAATTCCATACATCACCACCCGACTAAACTAAAGATTAACAGACTGATGCATAACATATAAGCCATCGATCACATGACCAAACCACGCACCATCATAGTCGTAATACCACGTTACCCATACACACACAGTATCCAATAACCAAATAGGCATTAGGAGTCCCACATCTGTTTCTCATAACAAAAGTTACTCGTAGCAGACGCCCTCAAGCCCTTTCACCTCGGATCCTCCGAGCCAACTGGATGTCCTTGGGCATGATGGTCACGCGCTTGGCATGGATGGCGCACAAATTGGTATCCTCGAACAAACCCACCAGATAGGCTTCGGCAGCCTCTTGTAAGGCAAGCACTGCATGGCTCTGGAATCGCAGATCGGTCTGCACAAACACAATAGAAAAAGATGGTAATAGATGAGATCAGTCTTATGGGCCAGCACCATTCACAGTGTCAACATTACTACCGACCTTGAAATCCTGGGCAATTTCCCTGACAAGCCTCTGGAATGGCAACTTCCTTATCAGAAGCTCTGTGCTTTTCTGATACTTGCGGATTTCACTATAATTTTCAACACCAAAATGCACAATAAGCAACAAAGCTCAAGTGTGAAAACTACAATAGAGAACCCAATAACATGGCACCACCACCAGTATCACATAGCATACCGAAGAGCAACAGTGCCAGGCCGGTAGCGGTGAGGCTTCTTGACTCCACCAGTGGTCGGGGCTGATTTGCGAGCAGCCTACACAACCACCAGAAAACAGCTAACCATACAAAGTGGCAAGCAGAGAGGATAAAAGACAGATATGATGCAAGACAATGTGCTAATTAAGAATGACTGAACCTTAGTGGCAAGCTGTTTCCTAGGAGCCTTCCCTCCAGTTGACTTGCGAGCAGTTTGCTTGGTACGAGCCATCTGGAACAGAGGAAAAAAGCAATTAGATGTACTCCAAATATGACAAATTACGCGATGTCAAGCCAAATCAATCAATTACTACGGTGGGAAAAGCAATCAGATGCACACCAAATATGACCGATTATGTGATGTCAACCCAAATCAATCAATTACATCAGAAGACAGACAATCAATCTCGAGAAGTTTACCATACAACTAAGTACTGATCACAGAGGGCAAAGAATAGCAATGAGAGAAGATTTATCTTCAAAAGAAGCCCACCCATAAAAGGGATATAAACATATCTAAATAGAAACCCACATGAAATTTTCCATAATTGCGACAAAAAATCTCTCATGCTGTCAATGTCATATATCAGAGGCATACCTTCTCAGGTCAACTGGAAACATAGTTATAACCAATGTATGTGAAACACAGGAAAGAGAGAACAAAGAAGTCATGTCAAAGCAGATAAACAAATTAACCACCAAAGAACATCACCAGGTTTCGTAAAAGCGAGTCTGCTGAAGTTCATAACAAACTGCATAGTCCACTAGTCTAAATTGATACATCCACAAGGCCAACAACAGATCAGTGTATAACAATTATTTTTATCCAAACCAAAAATACACTTACGAAAGCTTAAGATCAAATCAAAATTCTGAAATAACAAAGTATCATATCACCAAGAAAAAGAGAAACAAGAAAATTCAGCAGCACTTTTGTTTGTAACACATGTTATCCAGAAAAATGTCGCTAAAAAACTAGTTTTTAGCTGAAAACTCAAAACTATCATATATACTTTAGAAATACAGAATATTGACAATAGGACAACAAGAAGCCATAGAAGTCATTTGATTGAGATATTAAACAAAGAACCTAAAAAAAATTCAACACCTGGTTATTCAATCCAAAAAAGATCATTTGACATTGAAGAAATAAAAATACGCATCTCAAAAGAAAACGACACAACATGATAGATTCTAATCAAAGAGAAACTTTACAACTAAATGAATCCAGCATTCAGAAACCCTGGACAAAAAACAAATAAAGCTGGAAACCCTTACTTCAGGTTTCAAATATGTTCTTGGTTTAACTCAAGATAAAGACAAGCACACAGCTGAAGATCCATGGAGAATCAACAGATCCAACAAAGTAGAGAAAATCATCTTAGTATTTTCACACATCTATGAGACCAGTTGAGCTTGCATATATTGATAGGCACAATCATATTTAAGTTATGCTAGCTGAGATCCTCATAACTCACAAGGACACAACTGAACTCCATTCACACCCAGATATAGTAATATTTGCAACCATAAAATACAGCAACACCAGCTCACAGAAAAATAATCAAAGTGTCCTACATAGAGGATGAATCCTTTCTTTTATCCTTATTTTTTTGCTAGTAACACTTGCCCTCTAATTTTCTCACCCAAGAAACATCATTAATAAAATGAGTTAATAGTCATTATTATCTGCGACACATTTGATTCGCGTATTATTAAATTCACAAAGTTATTGGAGCCAATTGTTAAGGAATATGTATTTCTCAATTGTCCAATCAGTTTTCAACCCTAGCTTCCACAAAATCATTATTATATAACGCACGATGGCAAGCAAGGGATAAAGCTTTGAATTTTTCTGAATTCTCAGAACAGATACCATGCACTGAACACATCGAATCAGCTATAGGGTTCTACCAATCAGTTATTCCCCAGGATCACAGGGCATTTCCAATTTGCAGAAGAACAAAGATCTCAGTTTTGCACGAACATGCTCAAAAACTCAAGCCCGTAGCACCTTTTGTTACACTCTCACGTTAAATTCAAGGCAATCAGTCCTATCGCCTCAAGGAAACTGCATAACCACGAGTAAGTCTAAGCAAGGCTAGTTACCATCCAACAAGAGCAACCAGAATCGCATAGCTTTTATGGTAAGTACACCAAAACTTCTTTCCACAACAATGTCTATGCAACCAAATCACCAACGCCGCAAGGCAGAAAAAGATCAAAGAACCAAACGCGGCATTATTACATCACAGGGGCAACGACAAATCATCAAATTCCTACGACTCTGACGAACCCAAAAAGGCATTAAATCCCTTCCAAACCCAGGTAAATTAGAAGAACACAACAATGACCTTAAGATCACATGAAGAAGCCACGCAGGAATAAGACGACCAATCAGCAAATTTGAAATTAAACGAAAACAGGCGCATTAAACAGTACCTCTCGCGATCTCCCCGCTGTTCGCTCCCCCTCTCAACCAAGCTTCGAACCGCAAGAGATCCAAAGTTGGAAACAGCGTAGGTCGAGCGCTATTTATAGGCCCTCCACGGCTTGTGGACAGTCGAGATCCCGTCTCGCTGTGTTTCTTTGCCGTGAAACGAACGGCTGCGATGCGTTACTTGGTAGCGACGCGGATCGAGACGTGTTGTTGGAGGATTTCTATTGGCCGCCAAGCTCGTCCACGGATCGCTAGGGGCGTGGTTAACTCGTCGGCGGTTTTTAGGGGGACACTTTTAGAGACACGTTATTGGGATTCGTTGAGCTTCCAGAGACAGCAAACATCATTCTTGCCACATGGTTGTCGCCCTAACCATCACGACAGTGGGCCCCACGATGATTGGCACATCAAATCACGAACGACGTACACAAATTGATTCTGTATTTTGCTCTTTATTATTTCCATAAAAAATAAAAAATAAATCTGCGGTTTCTGTAATACAAACAAAAAGGCCTATCCGTAATTGCCTCTCAGAAAGATGCATTGTTACCGAAATGCCACCATCTTCACCAAAGAAACACCAACGCCGCAGCAGCATTCATGGCACTCCGCCTTCAATTCCCTACTTCGGATTGCCATGTCTGTAACCTGTAGCTTCGTGGTCCTACGTAAGGCAACCATAGCTCTCCAAATGCTCCTTCAGTCGGTCGATCGGCTATGGTTAAGTCATCAGCAACATCTAATTCACATGCTTACAAGATGATGATGATGATGATGACCGGTGGTGTCGTCGGATTCCGACGGGCACAAACAGTCCGGTAGAGGATTCTCGTAGAATGCTTCTTCGGACCGAAATCTTTCTTTTCCTCTTGTTCCAGAGATGGGACCTTTTCTCATGCGAGGTGACCCTTGTCTGCTGCACAAATGCAACACGATCAGTGTCGAAGCAAGAAGGCGTGGCGGTACTTCTATTCATGGCCACTTACCTTCCTTTGTGGACTTCAAGAATCATGTTTGATAGCCTTTTTCCTTCTTTGAGCGATCCTCGATCGATCTTATCAAACAAATGAATAAGTGCTTTCCTGCATCGTAAATAAAAATAATACATTAAACAACAAACGAAACGTTCTTACGTGGATTCGAACAAGAGATCTATCAACAGTACAATAGAATGTGTCGAAGGATGTCTTCAAGAGTTCATTTTCGAAGGACAACTCACCTGTCGGGAGTGATGGTTTTTCGGTGGCCCAAGAAACGACGGTGACCCTCGACCGCCCTTGCCATGTTTCCTAGGTATGATGAAACGAAGACATCACTTTCCACTGAGACAATGTAATCCAATGCCGCCATTTGAGACGCATATGGTCTAAAAGGATCAAGGTCTTCTGCTGAAGCTAACTTTTCCTGCAAAGGAATATATATTTTTTCATCTACAACCTTAAAACTCCAGGAGGAAGCAAGAAAAAGTTTGATCAAGAACGAATGCTTTTAAGGCATCTCATGGTTTCATTTGCAAAGATTTTGTTTCCCCGAAGACAATGAAAAGAAAGAAAAATGAAGATATCACGCTAGAAGAAAGATGGAATGCAGATTTAGTCCACGAAAAGGAGAGGAATAGCTGATCCATTAAGAACACAATATAGGGAAATGTAAGTCTGAGACTCTTCTATTATCAAATATCGTCATAACATTTACCCAAAACATATATAATCATGCTTTCATATCGTGCATTTTCTATATTTTATTGTCATTGTCATAAATCAACGTCGTGTTGTGAACAAATCTAACATATACCAACAAGTAGGAACTGGCAACATTTAAATAGAAGGCTTCACCAGTTTTACTTTGTATAAAGAAAAGAAAACATATGAAGAGACTTCATGTCGTGTTATCAAATGTATTAGTACCTTGCTCATTAGTATCGGAAACCGGGATTGGAGATCAGCCATGTGTGAATCACCTCCATATATATCACCTGCTGCAATATATATTGGAGTACTCGATGGATATCCTAGAGCAGAAAGGAAAATTCCAACCTCTTTCGGCATAAGGGGACAGTAACCTTTGGATCTCTGTAGCATGGGATCAATGTCTTTCACCTTCCAGTATGGTGTGTTTTCTCTATAAAAGCAGAGAGAGAGAGAGAGAGAGTAGTGTAGATGAACATAATGCCAGTGAAGAGGTTGTCTCTAGGAAAAACAATGAGACATTAATCTGCAGAAGTTCTTACCTAATTTTGGTTAGCTCATTAGCTTCATGAGGACTCAAACCATAAGTACAACCACTAAAAGCAAGCATGTCCTTCTCGAAACGTAAGTGCAGAGCAATGAATGGACCATATGATCTCATTCTCTCGACCAACAACTGCAATTTGCACAAAAATCAGGTAAGTGTAAAATAAGTTCCAAGTGTAAGTATTGTAATACATCGACAAATTTAGGAAACATAGAAGCTAAGCTATTACTTTTCCTAGTGCCTCAATGCTAGGGGCGAAACGAAGAGACTCGTAGAAAGCTCGGCAACGGAGCTTCTGTATGTCAGAGGGCAAATTGTTGTTAGCAAGACGAGAATCTGATTTAGCAGCTCGAATGACCTGTCAGAAAGATAATATCAACGATAAATTTTATACAACCTAGTAAATAAATTTTGTGTTTCACAGTAGTACAGAGACTACACCTTATAATCATTCCATAATCGAGATATCTCATCCTGGTAATATTCTACACCAGACCAGCTCTTAAAATATTTCACTATTTTGGTAGATGTAGCAAGCTCCTTTGGTAGTTTCTTCACGATTTTCACATCATTTGCCAAAGAATGTATAAAGTGATCTTCGTCAAAGACATCTGAAAAGTTGCTGCCATAGAATAATATCTTAATTGAAAGCACAGATATTCTCAAACAATACAACATGAGAATTACAAGTACCTAGAATCTTGCCAAAACGAGCTCTTATCGAGTTTTGGAATCACGAGAGTGGCATTGATAATCCGCACAACTGCTACCATGTCAGAGATCTGTGATGGAAAGCTCAGAATATTTATAATAGTTTATGGAAAAATGGTTATACAAGAAATACCCACAACTTCCTGATGAACTTCTACATAAAATCCAGTCATGTTTCCAAACAAACATTAGGTTTTTAAGCTAAAAGAACTATGAAAGAAGACAAGGAAGAAAGCATGTTCTGGTAGTCAATGGTGCATTTTATCTTCTTCTTTTTTTTTTTCTAATTCCCACAACCATTTGGGCAGATAGCCTTAAATGTAAAGAGAGTGGTTATATACAAAATTTTAGTTAAATAAAATTGAAAGGTGAAGAAGGCCATCACTAATTGAATAAGTTACTTATTTTACTCTAGAATATTCAAGAGCTAGCACATCCATGAAAACTTTAGGTGCATTGTAGACATTTTTATGCAGGAAGATGGCAGGTTCAAGTTTTTAAACTTGTGAAGTGAATGGTCAGAACCACATGAAACATTGGCAATAGATAGTTAGATACCTGTCATAGGCTACAGTTTCTTCTGGTGGAACTTAAATTTAATTATTTGTCCAAAAAAAATCATAGAAACAGTGACCAAACATCTGGACAAACCATCCTAGTTCAGTTTTTTGTTTCAGATGAAAAAAAATTACGAAGAGACTAGTAGGTAGCAAGCCAAATCAGTGAAGCATCTTGACTGTTGCAGACCTTATTGACTAGGTTGAAGAAGACAAGTAGGGAGATTGCCACTTTCTAGTAGTCAGTTCAACTAGCACAACTACTTTGGATGAATGCAATCACAATTTTCATGAAGCAGCCAAAGAGCAGTACTTATCCATTAGGTATAGCGGTATAGATAGGGTCCAAACAAATTGCTTGAAAAATAAAGTCAAGATTTCAACCAAATTGCCAGGTATCCCATCTCTAAATCTTGGTTTGGCATGCCTAATTCACATATGAAATCAACATGGTTGACTAAATGAAACCACTATGCAATATAGCAAAAGTAGGACATGCTTTTAAATTTTTTTTGTTCATACTATTCTCTCCTTTACCTCCTTTTTTGTCATTTGGCGATTAAAATAATAGGTCTTCGCACATGTTGAACTATTATAAATGGATGTTATCATGATGCCTCATGCATTTTTTGGTTAGATCATAAAGTGTTAAAGGTACTTGTTCATTTTTTGGTATTACAGAGCACCAAAATATAAAATGCAATCAAGTAGTCTCAACTATATTGATCAATGACAAAATAAGAAAGCAAGGATAGTGACAAGCATGATAATAGATTGGAAGTTGCTTTGCAACCAAAGACAACGTGCGAACAACAACTCAGTCAACCACATGTCAAATTAAGGGTCCCCTATCTACGGCTAATGGAATTTTGAACCATGTTAAGAATACTTCCATAATAGAAGGCCTTTGACACTTTAAATTTAATTTACTTGTTGTCCATTACATCTATATCTGATTTCTTAGTTTGTGGAGAAAATGCAACAATGAAGCAAGCAAAGCCTTTTCAAGTCATATGCGGTCATCCAACGATATGTCAAGTCAAAAGGATTGTAACAATGGCAACCAATCTTCTCAAGAAAAAGATAGCCCGTCTCACACTAAGATTCTTGTTCATTGGAAACTTTTAACTGTAATGTTCTGACATATATTTTTCATGTTCAAAGCTAGAAACACTATATTCATGTTTAGACTGCTTGAGGACCATTCAACTCCAGATGAATTATACTCTGGAACATGTTAAATCACACAACAGAATCTTATGATATGCTATATGTCTGCAGTTAACTCAATTTCTTTCCTAGCGACTAGATTTAGACAAAATACCAATCAGAATTGGAATTTTTCTTTGACCATTTAGAATGGAGCATGAACAAGATACACAGGACGATTGATTACCCCTGCCCTCATCTGGTTCAACCCACCATTGGTGCTCACTAACAGGTAACCTCTTGACTCTCCAGAAGCTGCAGTAAAAGAGAGCATTTCTTAAGATAAAAGCAATCTGCCAAGTGAAGAAAGAATGGAAACAATCTCAGGAAATGGTGTAGTTTATTACATGAGTACGATGAGCTGGGTTTAGTGCAAGGCACAATGCCTCGATCTGATGGAAGCTTCCACAGCTTCTCGAATTCCTCCGTCGTCTCGTGGCTCGTGATATCCCACTGTCAATTCTAGAGGAGTGAAAAGAATGGAAGAGATGGCATGATTACTCAGCACTCCAAAAATTCGACTAAAAACCCCCATGAAGCCGCCCCGTAAAGAGATCAGAGTGAAAAAAAATTGCGAATTTGGCATCAAATTGACGGCGAAATCCATCAAACCAAGAGCTGATGGAAATAAGTGGATCACCTGATGATGAGTAGCCGACGCCTTGGAGAGTTGAGGAGGAACCGCTTCTTGCACCCATTTGTGCTCGGAACGCCAGCTTCCATACCCAATCTCATGCCTCTGCTCACAACAAATCGTCAACTCTCGTAGAACATTTCTATATGACGCTAATAATACCTTTTTTTGCGGACCAAAAGAGAAAAATGAACCAGAAAACAATCAGAAAAGATCTGCAAAATGAGAGCTTACCATCTTCAAAACAGAACCTTTTGGCTAAAAATAACAAAAAAATCGGTTCTTGATGTCGATGCATCAAGAAACATAACGAAAGAGATTTCTGATGCTAAAAATCCAAAAAAAACCTACATCAAGAGTCGATTTTTATTCCGAAGAGATATATACATAAAAAAAGGATTCCAAGAACGGATTTTTATTGAGCGAGAGAGGTGTACACTAAGAAAAGGATATCTTGAACAAGTCCCAGTATATTGTGACTGAAAACCCCTATAAAGCGTGAAGAACCGGCCATCGTTTGGAGAACATCAACGATTAAGAGAAGCAGCGACCTTGGGGAGCTTGTAGGCACCGAGGGAGGACGAGGAGGAGGAGAAAGGGGACACGTTCACGGCCAGCAGCGCCACCAGAGAGACGGTGCCGACGGCGATGGTCAGCAGCAACCGCATGACAGTCACCTTTCTCGGCCGTACCCTGCGCCTCTGCATCCTCTCTCTCTCTCTCTCTCTCTCTCTCTCTCTCTCTCTCTCTCTCTCCCTCCCTCCTTGCGGAGCCTGCTCCTCTTCTTTCTTCTTCTCCTTTTTCTGTGCCGCTTCCGGGTTCGCTTTTTCTTTTTCTTTGGGGGAAAGGTGAGGCTTGTATTGGCGCGTGAATGCGCGTCCGCCGGAGCAAAGGCTTGAATTAAAGCTTCGACAAGACGGCAATTCAAGACCGCCGAACCCAAATGCGCTTTCGTTTCTTCCTCCCATCCTCCCGCCGCAGATGCTTCACACGTCCGAATACGCTTGTCGCTGCCCCACGCAGATTCGACGAACCCACTCTCACCACCTGGCACATCAAACTTTTGACCCCCACGAATCCAATAAGAACTAACTACCTGACATCTGCCACACTTCCACCGACCGGGCTTCGAGATTGACCGCCACGACGTCACCAGCCCGTTCGTCACACAATTCTGTGTGCGCTCTGCAGACGAAGCAGAGCAGAGAAGGAGAGGAGGAAACGTGTCTTTGACAGCCGGTGATTTCGTACCACGTGGCAGTACAATAGATCTCCCGGTAAAGAATTCTTTGGTAGATTATGCTATAGATTTGGTCGGATTAGCTTATCATATTTCTAATCCGAATCAGGAAACAAGGATGTCAGCTGCACTAACGTAATAATCTTTTGGCATATGATAATTTTTATCTTATATTGTTCACGATAACACATACAGTTAGATGTGAACGTTTTGAGCGTGAAACTTCCGACCGAGTTAGATGTGATCACACCATAGCGAGTAATAAATATAAGAGACATATTTGGAAGAGGAATATCTCAATTTTGACTTTGCCCACCGACATGGATATATGGCAAGAAAAGAAAGAGAAAGATGTCTCCACTTGTTAGATTTCATCCTTTTATTCGTATGCATCCTGATTATGTACATATGAAAGGGTTCCTACGTACGTGCCATGGCAATATCGAAGGAAGTGTTGGGGTTTTCTTTATGGTGATTCTTCTTACCACAAAACATAGTTTTCTTGATCTCTTATATGGAGAGGAGAACAAAAAGTACAAGGTCATGTGCACGGAAATGAACGCCTCCACGAGGCGTCTGAGTCTGCTTAACCTGCACTCATCATGTTGGTATATATACATATAAATAACAAAAGGATGAAATCTCTTTATCGTTTATTGTCGATACCAGTTAGGTTTGGAAAATTATATTCCGATTACCTGGATGATCATGATTATGCACTTACCGAAGCATGTAGAATACTGACGAAGACATCCTACTCTTCCATCTTGTTTAGATTGTTCTACTGCTGTCTTACATTTTGTTGGATTACAGGAAGAGTTGATCGTCAAAACATCTTCTTCCTTTCAATTTAGATTTTTTGTACTCTGTCACGACATAATTCAGAGTTCAGGAAGAGCCTTAGTACAAGTACGATTTGCATTACATTGTCTATCAGTGACCGAGCGATGGCAGTCCGGCAGTGACTCGGTCGGTCTCTTCTTCCGTCCGTCTTATACTCGTTTATACTCTTCCCTGGCCAGTTTTGGGATGCTAGAAGAGTTAAGATGTTGATGATATGCTGAGTGTCATTTACATCTCACCTTGCCAGTGCAGGAACATCTTTGGCCACAGTTTCATACGATCAAATTTGCATGGAAAACTCATTGTTTGGCTCACTAATCTTGTCGGTGAACGAAAATTCCTTGGCTAGCATAGCTGTCTCCGTATGACTAGTGTGGTCTGTAGATCATATTTAGGTCTACTGTAGGTTCCATCAAACATGGGTTTTGTCTCCTGCAATCCTGTAGTTTTTGGATAGCTAGCTACAAGTTGTTCATTCTTATCCTTTGTAGTTTTTGTTGTGACTTTTATGTTCTATTATTATGTACATGTTTTTCCACACCAAGCATTACACTAAAGTAAAAATGAGAATGAGAAATATAGATCATACTGTCATTCTAGCCTCGCATCATCGAGATTGGCAGCAGGAAGGAAGTCCAGTAGGCCATGTGATAAGGACCGGCAACACAGCATTCGGAGGCAACTCGCATTCAATGTTCATCTTGGTGACTCATGCATCGAGACAGAAGAAGATGTTGCTGTCACGAACAGCGGAATCTGTTCACGAATTCACGGTTGCAGGAACTTCCTACACGTTCACCATTGCGGTGTAGTTGCAGCTAGTGACACTGCAGGAGCTGTTCTTGGACGATAGGTGAGTTGTAGTAGGAATGAATGAGCTACTGTTCACCGTTGATGTGTATTGCAGCCAGTGACACTGCAGGAGCTGTTCTTGGTCGATAGGTGAGTTGTAATAGGAATGAATGAGCTACGGGGGCAAGTGAGACGATGGAGCTACACAGTTGAAGCAGTTGAAGGTGGTTGGTCTGCAAGATTGGAGAATCCATCACGAACTCTCAGCGTAAGTTCTTACAAGGAGACCCTCTCGGTGTTCGGTTCAATGAACATGCCATCAAGAACTCGAATAGAATTATAAGTTGAGCTTAAGCGGTCGTGCCAGCAATTTATATCCAACAAGTTGATGGATTAGTTATGTGGGAAAGGAAAAGAGATGGATGAATCACTAAAGTGGAAATGAAAATAAAAACATGTAATTTAAGTTACAGGAAATAAATATTAATTACATTGCAAACTCTGCTCTGGTTTACTATTACCATTACCATCGATCTATCTCCGTGAACGGCCGTGGCTACGTCCAATTCCAGTCGTCGGAGCACCAGTTGAGAATGGGCGGCTGCTCGTCGGAGAAGAAGCTGATGAACGGCTCCTCCTCCTCCATCATCAACATGTGGTGATGTTGATGATGCAGGAATCCTTCCTCCTTGATGGCGCCAGAGAGGTTATCCGGATCAATAAAAAGTGGCGCGGAAATTGTCTCAGCAGCCGTAGGCAGCGGCCGCACCTCGTCCATCGATGAAGGCTTCCCCCGTCGAGGGATGTTTTCGTCGTTGAGGACGGCGCTGGAGTCGCTATCGGACGATCCGTCCTTGTAGAACAGAGACGCGGGATCCTTTTCTGACGACGAGGGCGGTGCGGCCTTGGTCTCGGCTTCGGAGATCACCGGCTCTTTCTTCGCGGAGGAGAAGCTGAGGCGATGCTCCCCCGACGACAACTTGGCCTTGAGCTCTCCGATCTGCATCACGAACACGGAACGAGCTCACGAGTAAGAATCCAAATTGCATAGCTCTCGACGGTTGAACCGGTGGATTCGTGACTCACCTGGGTGAGGAGAGACTCCTTGTCGCGGCGGAGCGAATCGTAGTCGAGGCGGAGCGCGTCGTAGTTGGCCTCGAGGGCGGCGTAGTCGCGCTCCAGCTGCTTGGTCTTGCACCGGGCCCGGCGGTTCTGGAACCAGACGGCTACCTGCCGCGGCTGGAGGCCCAGCTGTTGTGCCAGCCTCAGCTTCCGCTCCGGTTCCAGCTTGTTCTCCACCTCGAAGCTCCTCTCCAGAGCTCTCACATGCGCCGCGCTCAGCCGCCGCTTCTTCTCTCCTTGTACGGCCGCCTCATCATCTTCCACCATGGACTCGCTGTTCTCCTCTGTAGGTATCCGACATGAACAACCAACAAAGTTGAGCCCCGTGTGTATGATTCGTCATCCATCTCCCTAATTAGTGAGAATTCTCAAGGTGATCAACGACCAAAAATAACCGAGGCATGCATGAAGTACCAGATGGGCAGATCGGCATGAGCCACCCCCAGCCTGCGATGGGCCTCTCCATCTTGTTGATCTAGCCAGCTAGTCTCTCTCTCTCTCTCTCTCTAGAGAAAGTAACAAACAGAGTCTCGTTCTAAATGCGCAGCTCTGAGTGAGAGAATAGGAGTAGGAGGGACTCTTCCATTACCACGCTCCTTCGGATCTCATCACCAGATACTACCATAAGCATATCCACAAGAATCCTCATAACTTCTTAGTACAAAGTATAGAGAGAGAGAGAGAGAGAGAGAGAGAGAGAGAGAGAGAGAGAGAGAGAGAGAGATCCGGAGGGATCTGTGGGAGATCTAGAAGAAGGCGGCAGAGCTGAGAGCTCAAGGCAGCAGCAGACTCTTTAAGGGATGGTAAAGAAGGGTGAGAATTAGGTTGCAGGGGATGAAAATGAAAGAAAGCTTTGCATTGTCTGTGGTCCAATTCTTTATTCATGTTTCAAGATTACAATATTGTATATATAATATTATATCAAGGTTGAGAAGAAGAGATAGTTGTATGATTACAAGGACGTGAAGAGCCCACATGGCTGATGTACCACCTTAGTTGAGCCACCTTTGTCACAATAAATAAGTTGGCTATTTCTTGTGTCATTTCCCTCATGCAGTGTTCTCCATCTTCTTGTGAGAACAAACAAACTTGTAGATATGACAGTGAAGTCTCCAAGATTTTAGAGTCCTGTCAAATTGGCTTCAGATTCAATGCTCCTTGTAGGTTTTTGGCTTCATTTAGACACCCAGCAATGCTGCAAACATACAATGATCATGTTTTGATGGTGAGCAAAAGTTTGCTGTAACATTGTACCTTAATGAATCTGATTCATAACACATCAGCATTATTCGCAAATGAATACAACTTTTGGAGTACTTGATGTTGATATGATAGTTGGGTCATGGCAGACATAAAGAATACTATGAATGCATGCGAAATCATCACTCAACAATTGAACATCGAAATTTAACTTACCTCCGTCCATCTCTCTCTCTCTCAGTAAGCTTAATTTTAATCTTTTTTTTATCCTTGAGAACATAAATATAATTTTTCAAGCAATTAAAAGTTTACTTATTCATACAAAGTTACGTTATCCTAACTTTTAATCAATGAGAAAAATGTAAAATAAGTATTAATCAATCATTAGTCTTGTTGTTGTAATTTTGTGCATCGAACTAGCCAGCTTAATCTCACAAGAGTGTGGCCAAAACACATGTGTTTTTCCGTTGCCAGTCTGTGTGTGGTCCGAAAGCTTACAAGAAAAAGAAAGCTTTAGATTTGTGTGTGTGTGTGTGTGTGAGAGAGAGAGAGAGAGAGAGAGAGTTGATCGAGTGCAACCTAGAAGCTAAAAGATAACAGGTACATCTGTCATGTGTTTAATTAATCCAATTTCGCAGAGGATTTGGTGGAATAATAAACGAATCGAGCACGTCCGCGGGTGGTGGAGATAGAGATGACCATGAAGCTGTTTTAGCATAGCACTAACTTGGTCACCATCATCACCCACCACCATGGCCCAGCATGTTGATAACATGGGAACAGATGGTTTAATTGAGGGAAGGTAATGTCTCCATACATTGTAATGTCTCCATGCATTGTACAATGCTTTGTAATGTGGTACTGCATTCGGGTGCATGTAACACATGGGTGGCTAATTCTACCCTTTTTCTTTTAATTATAAATCTATTGAATTTAGATGACGCAAAATTATTTAAGATTATTGGTTTTGTTAGTGTTATTTTTAGGTGCTGCTGAATACCCCAATTTTGAATTTTTTTTTATAACATGGAATACATAAATCTCACCTCAGGTGCTTAATGGAAGCCTATATTATTATTATTATTATTATTATTATTATTATTATTATTATTATTATTATTATTATTATTAGTCCTTATTTGTATTAATTATAGAGGATAAAAGTGTTGAATGTTAAATTTTGATAATTAAATTAATTGTATTAGTATGTTTTTGAGATAAGTAATATAGAAAATATTTTAATCACAAACTTAGACCATTGAAGAGTCAACTATCGAGTATGAGAGTCAAACATTGTATGGAGAAATTATCATATTAAAAATTAGATATCGAGCAAAAAAATTAATTAACATACCAAAGATTAGACTTTATATTATATGTTTAGGTATTATATCAGAAGGATTATATATTGTGTTGAAAGATTAAATGTTATTGAAAATTTGACATACTGATAGAATGAATGATATGTTAAAAGAAAAAGTGATGTGTCAGAGGCTCAGACAAAGTGTCAGAAGATCGAACAACATGTTGAAAGCTTTGTAAATATGTCGAATGTGTGATCGATTTATTAAACTCTTGATTAAGGTCATTTTGGATCAATTTAAGTTAGTATTAACTCAAATTAATATCAACTTATCAAAAATGTCATTGGGCTTCAAGTTGAATTGAATTAATCATGTGAAGGCCAAACCAGTGGCTTAAAGTAAGCAAGGGCAGTGGTACCATTAGATCTACGATAGTAGTACTATCTAAGTCAATCGACAAGCACTGTTTGTGCTTGTCAGCCTTTCCAACGATTGTATCGCTTATGGTGACAATAGTATCGCCTATAACGATAGTAGTACTAACTAGGATGATGATAATACCACTAAAAATTTAAATTTTATGATAGTAGTATCATCGGAGTGATCATAATGACACCGGGAATTGGTTCCCAAGTGGTCGGGCTCTATGGATTGGCGGTACCATCGCTGACAGGCAATAACTGTCAGCGATACCACCGCTGACCTGAGGTGGTAACACTGCCCAGACCACCTGGGAACCAATTCCTGGGGCGGTGCCACCACCCCAGTCTGGCAGTGTCACTACCAGACCTAGTTTAGCACTGTTAAATGGGCCTTGAATCTGACCTAATTCAATCCATATAAGGCCCAATTGGCCCCTATTAGGGTTAATCAGGATTATCACCTAATACTTATCCTAATTACATACTAACTATAAAATTGAAACATAATTCTAAATAAATTAATAATCGATAACGCTGAGCCTTCTTCCGACGAGCTTTTCGGCAAACTTCTAATGGACTTCCGACATACTCTCGGATTTCTTCCGGTGGACTCCTAGTAAGCTCCCGGGCTTTATGACGAGTACGACGAATCTTTGGCAAGCTTCTGAACCTTCTCGGTAAGCTCCGCGAACCTTCGACGGTCTTTCGGTGAACTTTTGAAAACTTCAGTAAGTCCCCGATTCATTCTCGACTGGTTTCAGTAACACTTCCAATGATCATTCAAACTTCTAACGGACTCTCAAACTTCCAACGTACTTGATCCCGATAATTTACTTTATATCTTCATGCTTTCATAGTTGATCCTGCACATTTATCTCAATAATATGAATTAGATCAAATAACCTATCAATTGATTTTATCATCAAAATCCAAGATTCAACACTTTGATGTGGAATTTAATTATCAAGATTGACAAAATCCAGAAATCCTCTCGCTACGATTTGGTCCTTGATCTAGCTGAGTTGCAGCATACGAGAGATAACTAGAAAGAATGCCTCCCGTAAAGGTAATCATCTTTTAAGTTGCTAGCCCTTTGAAAGTGACAATCTGGTCTCCAAATCACACTCACTAGCGAGGGCTCCATATGTTTCAAATACCAATCAGAGAAAGAGAGGATGAACACACTCACCGGCGGCCCGTGATTCCTTAGAAGTCGGGCTCTCCACCTTTTCTCTTGCCGTGAAAACTTTCAACCCCCTGAAAGATAATGATCGTCGCACCAACCTGGCTTCAACTTCTTGAGCTCCCAATAGAGCTAATGCTCCTTATAATCCTCTTATAGATCATAGCTTGATGTTTATACAAGCTATGATCTATAAGAGAATTTATAGTAATGCCTTGACTTTTGATTTTATTTATACTTTACACAATATATAAAAATATTTATAATAGACTTATAGTCTCACTTTGATTAACTTTTATGAATATTTTAAATTTATAATCTTAAGTTATGTATAATCATCACATACAGGTAAAACTATCTGATCACAGGTCATTCAGACAGTCATTTTAAAGGTTTTTTTATTCTACAGAGTGGTACAGAATGTTTATCAACACAACATCCAGAGCTACCCAGGTGGCACATAACTAGATAGGTTTTTGGGATAGTATAAAGGTTTAGTTCATTGTCTTATTTTGTAGTAGTGTCGTATAGGCACTTGTGGGGACTTCTGGTTATGGCGGGCCACCTTGGACCCTTTGTCATACAACTATTTAAAACTTATGAAGTTTATATTTATAATTTATATATCTTATCAAGCGTTTACTAAAATTCTTATGAATCCCGAGTTAAATAACTTCTTTAACTCATTTTCTCTTTTATATGTTTTTAAGGGACCATAAGAGATTTCAGAGAGGCTAACCCTTTGTAGATGGACACACAGGAGTGTCGTACGAGTTAAGCAAAATCAGCTAAGTCTATGATAGATGGTATCAGAATGAGACAAGCACACGCAGAAATACTTAGCATACAAACATAGACATAGTAGGACTGCATTAAGGGTAATAAGCATAAGCGATCGTTTAGGAGAAATGAGTATTGAAATATAGGAAAAAAGAATTACTTAAAGGAGCAAGCATCCAAGATTGGTGTTTAGATGAATGGCTAACCCCTTCGCATGAGAGGCACCATAAGGACAAGTAAACTGGGAAAACTATATAGTGCATCAAAGTTGGGATAGTTAAGTTTGAGCTATGGTTTGATATTAAGAACAAACTTGATGATGCTCAAGACAATCAGGATGCTTAGCAAAGGATAAAATCATGCAATGTGGGATAGGTTACTCAGCAATCAAAAGAGTTGTATAAAGTTTATAGAGGTGAGAAAAATTACTAACTCGAATAATTCGATACTTATGCAATAGCTTATATGTGGATGATAGACTATCCATGACCATCCTAAGGTGATCGAAACTTAACGCTATGTGGTATCAAAACTTTCTCTCCAGCATGAGAAGAATACACCTGTAAGAGACTGAAGTGTATAACAAGTTCAGTATGTTGTTAGGCCTTAAGAGGCATATAGGGGTTGTATTAGCGAAGCATCGTAATCTAACAAGTGCGTTCATGAGGATGAAATAGTTCAAGAGAATTGTGGTCTTCAAAACTTCCAGAGAGAAGGATACGAAAAGAAAAGATACTCTAATATAATAGATATCCGAGAGGGATGAATCCTAATTCTCTAAAGAGAGAATCATATATAATAGACCACATATGTTATAGAGGGGTACCTCAATACAATAACTCCACAAAGCTCAACGGACCAAGTGAGCGACAAGAAGTTGTCGCATGATCTCTTATGAGGTAATGTGTTGGTAGATGCATTATGAGATTAAGTAGGGGAGTGACCCAGGACAACACTATATAAAGACACACATAAGAGTTGATGTAGTGATTAGACTTAATGGAGGATTGACCCGTGGAATGATAAGTGCGAGGGCCATCATTAACTCAATATAAACTAAGGAGCGAAGCAATTTAGATAGAATTTAATAAAGTGCCTAAGCCACATAAAGAGAATTGACATGAAAAACAAAACATATAGTAGAGACACAAAGCTTCCCTTAGACATAAGTCAAGGATATGAAGTTTTGTAGAGGCAAAAAGCAAGATCATGTCTTCCATATAAGTCTCTTGTTTTAATAGAATAGACTCAATTTGCATGGTGCTAAAGTTGAATGGAGTTTCGAAGCATATGTACCTTATCTCAGTGAGATATTTGACGGAAGAACTAAAGTGACTTAACTTACGATAACAAAGTTGAGGTCAGAAGAACAAGGCATAAGGTAAGAGAGCATAAAAGTGGGTACCCTTAAAGAATATATCTTATTGCTATCATTTGAGTTATCGCGAAGGAAACAGTATGCAATAGAGGTTGTGCTAGGGGGTAGAAGCCTAAGATCCAAATAATAACATACCAATTTCCATGAAGTTAGTAGATTTTAAGAGCTACGCTTCATCTAAGTGTCAACCAAAAGCGGGTGGTTGAAGGTCAATTGTTAAAGAAACGAATACAATCGAAAGTGGCAGAGACCCTATGATGTATTGGTAGATGTCATATATGAAGATATTACAGTTTGAATTCATCCTACAAAGATTAGAATATAATGAAGATATCATCAGGAGACGATATATTGCAGTGAATCATAGTGAAACAGTTTAAAGGCAATGCGCCCAGCATGAGAGAATTCTCACAAGAGACTTGATTATATGGAGGTATGATTGAGAGCAATTAATTATGAAGTCTACTTCTGTCAACAATATAGAAGGATTATGAATTAAAAAAGTGAATACCATAATAATACAAATGTAATTTGTAAGTAATCTTTCTCCCCGGGTCAAGGATATTCCAGAGGAATTATAGTAGCTTGGTGTTTAAATGGCCCACTTTTCCTAATATCAATCAAACTCATAACTTCTCCATAGAAACTGAATTCCCTTTACACACTAAATTCCCTTTACACTCTATTAATATCAATCAACCTCCCCCGAGGAACCCACGCCCGGGGACTTCCAACCAAAGGAATTTATAAAAACAAAGTTCGAGATGAAAACAAACAATTGGAGTGAGCGGACGACGATATGGCGTTGCATAATTAATCTTCACTTTGTCAACCTCCTCCTCGTCACTTTGTCTTCATGCTTTTATCATAATTAATCTTCGACTCCAATTTTGCGTTGCATGAATCCCACCCACCAGCCACCCAGCCCCTGACCTTTCCCCCTGCCAATTGAAGTGTTTTGCAATGACATATTCTACGACGCCAAGGCCATTGAGGTCTCTCAGCGGACCTACATCAGGAGAAATCTCAACACGCCCGCTCCTCACCTACCCAATCTTGATGGACAAAGTTTTGCTGCTTTTGGCGTGGTACATCACCTCATTTACCATCTGTTTTGGGAGGTGACCCACCTCCTCTGGATTCTTCTTCTTCTTCTTTTCTTTTGAGCGACGCATCACCCCCGCTCACCTCCGTTTCGAGCAGTTTCTTCCTTAAAAACAAAAACACATCGGTTAGAGAAATATTGTGAGCATATAAAGTATGTTTCTTTTGCACCACTTCATTCAAAGTAAAGTCTTTTTGAACTTGAAATTTTTGTCCTTGGAATAACTTTTTCTTAAAGCTATCTGTTTTCACCAAAAAAATTCAAAAATATTTATATATCATAACAATATCAAAGTGATCTCAGTGTGAACCATGGAAATTGGATTCCATGTTCCGTGGAGGAGGCATTTAAGTGTTAATCCCCTTAAGAAGGCCACAGTATTGCTCTTCACTTTCCATCATGTCTCCACCTTTTTTTATGTCTTATTGTTGCATGAAGCTATTTTACTTTTCCGATTCCTTTAGATTGACTTATCAGAACAAGCCTAAGTCCTTTCCCCTTTAGATGAATATTCATGATTGCTTGGTAGACTATGGCAGGGATTCTAAAGCCCCTAAGGATTTATGTTACTAGTTTATGTAAACAAAACGAATGTGATTGACATCATAACTAAGTTTGAGTTGGGATAATATATTATCTTTGACTTGTGTCTAAACATGGTTAAGGTGTCACGAAGTCAGATACATATAATGAATGTAAAAAAAATATCGAATACAAGAAATCTTGAACATTAGCTCATAATGGTCTTGGATTGGATGTCGATGAAGAGTTGGAACGTATTTATATGGGCTCGATGAATAATTAAATGTCTCGGATCAATAATTAAAGTTTAACAAAGTTGATAGATGAGTAATCCCATTAAATTAGATCGTGAGAAGTGGCATTAGGGCTGACCTGATATTAAATAAGATAAAAATCTCAAATAAAAAAAAAACGACGCACTTGATGTGGAGTCACCATTAGGCTTGTTTTCATATTTGCTTATTATGATTTGATTTCAACAAAATTAATTAGAGGTGTTCAAACCGATTCGAGTCGAATCGAATCATTTTTTTAGTTCGATTTAGTCAAAATAAGATAGTCCAAACCGGAACCAATTTGGATCTACCTAATCGAATCATTTTAGAATCAATTAATTTAATTCAATTAATCGATTTATAATCTTAAATAATTTAAAAAATACATTTTTTAAATAAATCAAATCGATTCAATTAAACCAATCTATAATCTTGGTCTAATCCGGCAACACAATAATATTTATTAAATTAAGATCATGTTATTTATTAAATTAATATTTCGGATTAGTCTGATTAATCGATTTGAATTAACTAAGGATTTAGGATAGTAAACTCAATCATGTTGATCTCTTCTAAATTAAAATCAATTTAATTCGATTTAAATTAATTAATTAAATTTAAAAAAAGATACTCCTGAATCATAACTATTTATAGCTATCAAAATCAAATTATTCGCAAGTCGATTTTTATTTTTCTTATTCCATTTGAATACCCCTAAAATTTATAGGTGAATGATCTTGATTTATATCTATTCTGATCTCGAGTTATATTTATTATTAACCTAATACACGAGAGGTGAACGGAGAATTGAATGAATTTACAAAGAATTGAAGGTCAACGTACTCTCATTAATTTAGTCTTATATTTCTTTAGATAAGCTCAATAAATTTTATTGGGTTAGTAATCTTATCAACCTAAAACATAACTCCATGGTTCCAAAATCAAAGAGAGAGAGAGAGAGAGAGAGAGAGAGAGAGAGAGAGAGAGAGAGAGAGAGGCTCACGTTCCCACCAGTCCAAATTCCAAAGGAGAGCTCCGATGTGACCTCCGCTTTGAGGCATGCATCCAAGGCTTTCGGGTTTCCAAAGGCGTCGCCTGTGTGAGCGTGGCCACATCCTTCCCTTCTGTCACAACGACTGCTTTGGCTACGTGACGCCACGGACTTCTTTGTCGGGGATGGAGGACGGTGGAGGAGGCTGTCAAGAACGGATGCGGATTTAAGTGGTGTCGCACATCTTTCCCTTTCCCCCGGCTTATCTCCTCGCCATGAAATGCTCCTTGACGTGATCTGATCTGACGACCACAGTGATGACCGAGTCCTTCTGGCCTAGGTGAAAGGAGACAAGGACAAGTGGAATCCATGAGCTCATGGCGGGTGTTTGATACTTCTCATGCTCGCATTGTTACTGTGTGCAAAGGAAATAATCAACATGGACGTGTCCCAACTTTGTGGTTCGGCTACTAAGCTCATCAGGAACAAAAGGAGGAAGAATCACAATAATTAATACATGATTCTGACATGAAGAGGTTTAAGCCAAGACCTTCCTTCTTGCTACTCAGCAGTTGTGAACCATGAATGCTGCCATGAGTCTTGAGCTACTTAAACCACGTAGGTGAAGGTGATGTGCGTCCTTGTTCATTGATTACTGAGCATTACTTGTTTGTGCCATATAAATGAATCTATATTATGTGGATCGATGGTCCTAGTCGTGCCTATTGCATGAGAAAGAAAACGACGCCATGAAGCTGAATGAACTCTGGAAGCCATGTTTAGATTTCTAAGGCCCTCTCGAAGTTACATGGAAGGTAGGAACAACATGCCCTCTCACAATGCACACTTGTCAACAACCCGAGACCAGCTTCGAAGGCTACGTCCAAAACAACGGCTCTCTCTGTTGATCCCCATCCACGGGTTGATTACATGTAGCAGTGGGACCCACGGACGCCACTGGGACGCACCATTCACCTTCCGATCACGTGCGCGCGAGCCAAGACAGGTGGCCGCTCTCGCTGCGCCTTCATTGGTCAGATTTCACTGGGCCCCGCATTTCCCCGTCGTTCGCACTCGGGTATGAAGCGGATCCCGTTCCCCTCTGGACGCCCGCAATCTTTGATTGGAGCCCCTTTATTGGGACCCGCATAGCCGCTCCCCGCCCCCACACGGAGCGATATTTCCCGAAGCGTTCACGAGACAAATGCCATGTTCCTTTTAGAAAAGAAATGCGTCTCACACGGAGGTACTATACACAGAAACTTACCCACATGATCATTACTGTAAGGAAACTACCGCCACTGAGTTGGGTTTCGTTTCTAATGGTGGCTGAGCCACCGCCCGGTTCACGATAAACAACCACATGAAGATGACAATACAAGATAACAGAAAGGAAGGGGGGAGTCGTTGCGGACCGCACATGTGTCGTGTTCCCTGCTTCCCCAGTCCGCTCACGGCGCAGGTGAAGTCGCTCATCTCTCAACGAAGACGAACGATCACTATTAAGTGGAATTTTCGGTGATCGGAATCCACCGTCTCCCTCCCCTTTTATCTTCTTTTTGTTTCCTTCGATCTCTCAATGGAGTGATCGGAACCCACCGTCTCTCTCCCTTTTTATCTTCTTTTTGTTTCCTTCGATCTCTCAATGGAATCCGTTCTTTTCCCCGGCCGCACTCAAGCGATAAAGCATCCCTGCTCGTCCTTCTCTTCTCTTAGTTGTCGAAACAATGTTCGATTTCTCGCGTCGATGCCCTCCTCCACCAGCCGCCTCCGAGTCTTACGAAACGAGATGGGGTAACGTTCTTCTGTTTGGTAGGAAAAGTTTGGCAACCACTAATAGGACCGCAACGGCGTAGTAGCCCTATACGATGGGTCATGTTCATGCATTTTTAATCCTTAAACTTGGCATATTTAGGGACGATTTGGCAACTACTTGCTAATACTGTTCGTCATGCCTCATTGGTCTTTCTGGTCCGCCCCTGTGCGATCCATCCACTACCTTAGTTCCTAGAAGTGTCGGAATCAATCATCCCTGATCCCCTGATCATAAGTTGCCTTCTTTAATTCTTAGAAAGATGACTTTGGCATCCGGGTTGGTTTGATCGATCAACTCTCTAGCTATTTTTGACGTCGTTATTTTGTGAATTGAGGATTAAAACATGAGAAATTGTTGTAAATCTGATATAGTCAGAAACCTGAGGATTATTTGCAAGTCAGCTGTGAATAATGTGAAGCAATGGGTATCATTAGTTTGATCATTTCTAGCTGCCAGTATTTATAATTTGTTCAATTGTTAAGTAATTTGTGGAGATATCTCACGGTCTCTTATGGCCATGAGAGATAAAAAAGGGTGCATTTTGCAAGACCATTGAGAAATGAGAATTGGAAAGACCATTTCGAGTTTCTACGGTATGGTAAAATTGAGAAACTTTTGCATATTGACTTTTTTTATTTGATGTAAAAAACGTGATCATCCAAAACGCTAAGATTTGTGGTATCAGCTGAGTCAGAATCTTCATCCACCATCACTGGAATTGGCTGCTCCAGGATGATCTGGCTAATTTGTGCCTTTCCCACTTGACATTCAGCTGGTCATGATGGTTTGATCGCTCAGTTTGATTCTGGATGCGTCTAATCAATCCCAATGAACTTGGCTGATTTCAGCCAGTCTTGCTCGATTTACCTATCCTATCTGACTTTTTAATGTTGTTAATTTTAAAAATTCTCCATGATTTGATTTCCCTAATATCATATTTCCAATCATGAATTTTGTGGTTGACACAGAAATTCATTTCTTCTATCAATAGAAAATTGAGAGGAAGAATATTTAAGATATGACCTTATTGAACTTGATCAAATCTAACTTTTTCTTATGCTTTTTAAAGTGTAAGAATATTTTAAATGAGTTATTTTATCCTTCTGAATTTTGAAAATCATACAGCTTTCTCAGCATAGTGACAGGAATTCATTTTGCTTATGGTCCATGCTGCACCTTGGCTTGATTTTGCATTAATTATGTTGCAACTCCTTTCAGAATTGCTTTTGTTAATGTAGTGGTTAGTTCATTTCTATCACTCATATTTTCTATTCGACATAACTCATGATCTTTTCTTGATTTTACTTGGTGGCCATGATGCTGGAACATGTTGAAAGAAATATTGATGGCTATGTATTCTGGCAAACTTTTTGCAGATTAAGATTTAGTAAGGCTAAAATTGCTTCAGGGTGGCAAAGGATAATCAGCAAGGCATGTCTTTATTCTTTGTTGCTTTCTTCACTTGTTGATTTAGATTTTCTTCTCTTTTTCCAAAACTATGACCGTTGTCATTGTTGGATTAGGTCAGAGAAAGATATATGGTTAAGCCTGGAAATGTTTTTGGCCATAGCGTGGAAGAATCTTTGGTAGAGGTATGCTGAAATTTTTGGTACATTGCCAGCCGACTTTCTTTGTTAATTTGGATGAATAATGTAATAATCACAAGCATGTTGACACCCATTGTAGCATGCAATTCAAAACTAAAGATTGTAATAATCACAAGCATGTTATGGTAAGTATCAGCGTTCCTTTCTTGAGATATCAAGATGTGAATGTGCTGATAATATGAAGACATGAAGCAGCATTATTGCATTGTCTAATATTAACTAAGCATCCTATTCCTAAGCACAAATCTCCTGTTCATATTGACAAGCTCTTCCGTCTTTTCCCTTTATGCCAAATAAATACAAATTGAGTCACACTGAGGTTGTTAAGTTTCCTTTGAGGCTAGGCACAAGGTGAGGCATGCACCTCAATTAGAGAGGCGCATTTAATGCTAGAATTCACGAAAAGAATATTTTGATCAAAGTAATTTACATTTATTTAACATTTAAAAATATTTAATAGGCATTCAGCTCTTGAAAACAAATAAGTAAAGAATGCCGTTTGACAGCATTTTCTATATTGAGTGATACAAACTGATTGAACATGAGATTGATGTCCAGATTCCAGATCAAGGCTTACTGTTTGAATCTTGAAATGTATGTTTGTGCATATTTTGGTTGAATGATCATGATCCTACTGACTCACCTGCCAGTTTTAATGATCAGTTTGTCTTATATGTGAACAATGTTTAAGGACCAGTTTGTCTATTTATAAAATTTACTGATTTGATTTGTGAAAAGATACCTAAGACTCTTTATGGTTTTGGATAATGGTAGGATTGGTCTGGTGAGCCTTGAACTCAAGCCTAAGCAGTGTAGAGGAACATCTGAGTGTCTAGTGTTCCCTTCAACCTTAAAGCATAGTAGAGTAGAGAAATGGAAGAACAGTGTTCTTTACTTCTCCTTTCTTTTTCTTTCCGTTGGCATAATCTGTTCATATATCAAAGGTAATAACCCATGTGTTATCACTCTGACCAAAGACCAATGCAACACAGGTAACTAGTAAATAATCTTTGCAGGATTGATGAATAGGAAAGAGGGAACTCATTGAGTGATCACAATTGCTAAACAGAAGTACAAGATAAACAAACATACCAAAATCATGGATTACAGTTTTGGGTACCTGACCCATGCAAGTCCAGTCCATTCTGGTATACCATGTGAGAGGGGGAGAAGGCAGTGGGGAAGAAGAGTATGAGATGATGCTGGTAAAGGAGAGGGGGGCAGACGATAGAGGAGGATGTGGAAGAGAAGGAGAGTGCCGATCAATAGGGTTAGCAAGTGATGTGATAGCGAGGGGCAGCAGACATGGGCGGTTGCAGACGTGGGCAATAGTGAATGACACTACAGAGGGGTGCACAGTGTGTTGAGCTGTATGGGATTAGGCATGAGGTATTTGTGGTTTTTATTTCTAGTATTAAAAAATAAAAAAGAACTAGGCCAGGTTTCCTAGGCAGTAAGCACTGTTTCCAATATGTACCGGTCCAGATGAAATGCCAAACAATGATCCAAATAAGCAAGAATTGTTAGTTTGGTGGTTGGAAGAAAAGAGAAAATCAAAAGAAAAAGAGAGAAAAACAAGGGTATTAGAACAAGTACACAAAAGTAAAGAACGGAACAAGGATATCCAGAAAAATGAAAAAAATGATAGTGTGGAATCATTTGTGATCAGTTTGTCTTTCTAAATGGAATTGATTCAGGACTGTTTTAATGTATTAATCATTTGAATAAAGTTATTAGTTTAGGGGTCATTTTGTAAATGTCATAAGCCATCACTTGGTTTACATATCGTATTTTTCTACATTTATTACTTGGAAGTTGTATTATTCTACAAAGATAGAGAACTATCAATTAGATATATTATCAAAAAGCCACACTAATTGCTTAGACAAACCTTGGAATTCATCTTCAAGGAAGAAAATGAATAATTGATTTATTTGGATGTAATTGTATTGTTTTTCATATTTTTGTATTTTCATTTTCCTTTTGTTCTAGGGATCTACAAAAGGAGGAAATGTATTGTATTGCAAACCATAAAGTGAATGAGTGTATTTTGTTACACTAAATGAGTATATTTAGTTACACTAAATATCAGATGATGGTTATTTATTATCCATTTGTGAGATGTATGGAGGTGCTTCATTTTATCCTTGAGGGTTTTTTTGAGCTAGAGTGAGTTTGATAGTTATTTTTTTCAATTACCTTTTTCTGTTATTATCTTTTCATTCCTCTAATCTCAAATAAATTTTTTTGTGTGCTTGTCCTCAATTTGTCTGAATCAGATTTGTTATTGGAACTTTTGGTTTTGTTATGATATTCTACATCGAGGTTGATTCAAATTTCAATTATTTGAATTTTGAATGAATACCAATGCAAGAAATCATATGAATTAAGACCATATATATATATATATATATATATATATATATATATATATATATATATATCAATTGCATAAATTTTGTTGGTCTAGAGGGTATTTTGTAAATGTTATAAGTTGCCACTTGGCAGCATATCCAAAATTTTCACTTTTATTTCTTACTGAAGGAGAAAAAATGAAGTCAGTGAAGAAAAAAGATAAAAAAAAGTTAGAATTCAGTTTGATTGAAGATTCCATCTTTATAAAAAAGTTTTAGCTTTCTAGAAGACTATTTGCCGAGGCAAACATAGAAATTTATCTCCACCAAAGAAAGAAAATGATAAACCATTGATTTATCTTGATGTAATTATATTTTTCTTATTTTTGTATTTTTTTTCTTATTGTACAAGTTTATATCAAAAGGGAAGTCGATCGTAATTGAAGATTAAAGAATGAATGAGTGGAAATATATTTAATCACAATGTGTGATTGATGTGAGGTCATATTTTAAGTCTTGATGGTACAAATATATCTTGCACATGTGAAATGTATGGAGGATTGAGATCTTCACCCCTGAGAGTTTCCCCTTGAGATGGAGTGATTTGTTAGCTATGTTCTTTATCATCTTTTCCTATTATTATCTTTCCCCCCTTCTTTCCTTTCCTTTATTCTTGAACAAAAGCTCTCTGCTCGTCATGAACTTGTCTTATATCAGGAATCCTTCCAAAATGGTCAAACTGTCCTTTTGAATGGAACACTTTTAAAACAAAGAGCATTTGTGTCAAATCAGTTGATAAGAATAAAGATGGACCTGACAAGAACTTTGTATATGTAACTATATAAATATCTATGCCTTTCATGCTCGAGCGTTCTAAAATGGTAGATGGTGTAACTCATCTCATTGAACTCATGAACCCTTGCTTGAGATGATGTACAAAACGAATCTCAGTATGCTTCATGTCCTGTTATGCTTTTGATGAAGATGAAAACTGGACTTCTATGAAAATAGAAATTGCAATTTCAATGCATAAATACTGCAATGTTTTGTGCATTGTTTTGTATAGACTGAATCTCTTGATTACTACTATCATAATTTATATCCAAAATATATTTCAATATCAATCTGTAACATGACACTTACAAGTCAAGTTCTTTTGCGCAAACCACTTGTTATGGCTTTTTAGAACATTTTAATATGATTCATATCTAAATAAGGAAACCTTATGTACTTTTGAGTCTATCTGAAAGTAAAAAAGAAACACATATGTAAGTGTGGTTCCTTAGATGTTTCTAGAAGGGTAAAGCACTGAACCATGTTGGTTGAAACATGGGAAGTATTGGCTTGGACATGTTTTGGCATAATTTCTATACCTCAAAATAGCATGGTTCTCCGCAACCCAAATTGTGCTGACTCACATGACAGTCCTTTTGGTGGAACACTCTTTTCTAGGTGGTAACAGTTTGCTGCCTCTGTGTTTGTAGTAGAAGTTTATATCATTAGCAAAATTAATACTTCTCGGTTGCCTTAGATCAAGCTGAGCACAACATTGAACGTTATTTTTTATGCATTAAGTGACAATGACTTGCAAAATATTTTTCTTGTGATTACTAACACTGTTTGTAATTCCACAATAGAAGGTTACACCAATGTTGGGGACTGATGTTCCATTAAAATATTCTCCTGGCTTGGCCTTTCCACTTGGAGCTTCAGAAGCTGAAAATGGAATTAACTTTGCTATATTTTCTCGACATGCTTCATGTGTCACACTTTGCTTGTCAATTTTTGGGAGGTAAAAAATAATTCATGTTGTTTGTTCAATTTGCACAGTGGTTACAAAAAACTGTCTTCAGGCAAAAGTTGCTGTATGTAGGTTTTGCATAAATATGATATTTATAGTTGCAAGTCACATGAGATATATGTACATTTAGAGATTACCAACTTTCTTTAATGTTCTAGCGATTTCTGTTTGCTGAGCTTTGCTTCCTTTTTCTTAGAACTTTTGCATACACTAAAATGTTCACTCCTGTAAAACCATTTAAAAAGCACATGAAATATATGTACATTATTTGCTAGAGTAGATCACATGAAATTAGCTTTGCTATATTTTCTTAACATGCTTTGTTTGTCACACTTTGCTTGTCAATTTCTGGGAGGGAAACACTACAACTCCTTTTGTTAACAAAAGTTTTCGTTGTTTGATTTGTTTTCATTTAATTCAGTGGTTAAAAAAAAATCATTGTCATGCAAAAGTTGCTGTATGTAGGTTTTACATAGATCTGATATTTATAGTTGTAAGCGACATGAGACATATATACTTTAAAAATTGTCAACTTGCTTTAATGTTGTACCAATTTCTGTTTGCTGAGCTTTGCTTCCTTTTTCTTTGAACTTTAGTGTACACTAAAATGTTCACTCCTCTAAAACCATTTCAAAATCTATTCTTCACATGCCACTCTGTATCTGTTGTTTTCCTGCAGCCTGATTTCTTTGCAAGCATTACAATTGCTGTAACAATGCAATAACCCTTTCTAGCCTTGGTATCTGTGGGTTAATTGCTTCTGTGTGATATGATGAAGTTTTGTTGATTTTCTTATGATAGAAACTGCTGGATGTTGAAAGGCACACAATTGTACTCGCTGCAATGGTGATGGCTGATTCTAAAGAGAAACTTTAGTTTACAATATTGTCGACCAGTAACCATGCTTAGCAGAAAAGGATAGCACTTTGATTTGCTTGTGGAATATTCTACATATTTTTACTGTTGGACCCTAAAAGCATAATTAACTTTCTTGGTGATGGATAACTAGGATGGCTTTCACTACTGAGTGCTAAGACTTTTAGAGATGCTAATCTTTTTCACAGCTAGATTAGGAAGCATCGATAAGTTAAGGTCATTATGACTCATACGGAGCATCTTTGCTTGCCTTCAGAAATGATCTTGTCGGGGAAATTTTGGATACTCTGAAATATTCATAATCTCCTGTAGTATAATCTTCTCCTGGAAGCTGCCTCAAAATGTCGAGGCCATTGGTTTTGTTGGATGTAGATGATGTAGATATGTGGTAGCAACACTGGCACATAACCAGTTTAGCATTTTTGAACTTCTAAACATATTTATGTTGGCTACATTAACTTGCCATTTGGAGCATCCAGCTGAAGTGTACGTGGATAGATAAATCACATTTGGTCCACATCTTGAAGAAGATACATGAGCCTTCTAGTGTTATTCAGAGTTTTGTGTGCTGCAAGAGAAATGGCTAAATTGTCACTATAAGTTTTTAGTATATTACCGTAATATTCTCATGCTAAAGCCATAAATTTAAGTGATGTACATCAAAACCATCATCCCATATCATCTGAAACTTCTCATTTTGATGCAGGAAGGAGTTGCAAAATGGGGCTGTATCTGTGACCCTATGGGGTTTAGTTATGTAATAAAAGACTTAGCCTTTAAGAAACTGAACCTAATTGATCTGGTTCGCATGCTCAAATTAAACTGATGTTTTAGGTTCTCCAATTGGCTTTTGTAAAAATTTGTGCTATGTTGTCCTTACTATTGACTGATGGTTGTATAGAAAGTTCTCACATGAGAGAAAATGCAACAAGAAAAATCTGATGTTTCCAACTATCTGAGACTAGCTACATATATTATCTCGACCAATAAGCCCTCTAAAGGTAGTATCTTTTGATAATTTATATACCTAAGATATATGTGTCTTCCTATGAGTGTTGTACGGTCTCTATTCTTAATTGACTCATCTAACTTGAACAATGTTGTATGTCTTTTTTTGATATGTCCAAGTCAACAATTACCATTAGATGGCCAACATGGTTCGACATAAGGTTTGTCGTACCGCAGCATACCGCTCGGTACAGGTGGTACATACCATTCTGACAAGGGGCCAGTACAGGTGGTACATCGGTATGCCCCCATGGACCATGTATCGGTACACTCGGTATGGCTCGGTATAGTTCAATACTTATCATATCGACAGCTAGTCGGTACATCAGTATAGACCGATGAGGCAAACCATGGTTCGACATACTGTCACAGTAACTATTTCAGTGGGAAAAATAGAATGTGAGTCATAAAGAAAAAGGAAGACCCCGACCATCGATAGAGACCGATGATAGAACCCTGGATTGGGACTCCTTGTTTTTGTGAAGCTGGAGATGACGTAGGTTTTTCTCATTTGTCTAATGCAATTAAAGGCCCAATGGCCTGAATAGGAAATCTAAAGCTAGTTTGGACCTTTCCCTTAAACTAGTTGGCTAGTTCAATGATTGAAACTGATTGACTTGAAAAAAAGAAAAAAAAACTTAGGCACTGTCCATACAAGGTGATAACCATACAGCAGTCCTTGGTTCAATTGTCTTACATGACTTTTCTTAATTTTGCTATAGGATCTACCCATAATTTTCAGGAATGTAATTATTTCTTATTTTGTAAATCTTGTTATTATGAAATTTCTTTCATAGTATTTTCCTCTTTGATTTTTTTCACCTTTTTTCATATGTGCCTTTTCAACTTCCTAGCATTTCACTTATATAGCATGATTGTCATTCCAGATACTTGATGTCTAAGTTTCCCTGACTCATTACATGGATAACTATTGTGGATGATCTGAAAAGTGTCAATGTGGCTCATGGGTTATAAAAGCTGGTTGTAGAAAACTGTTCTATGATATGCATTATGTACTTGACACATGCCTCAGCTTGTTAAATATTTGAACACCTGAAATATACTTGTGTTTAGGGATGGAGTTTTTCTCTGATATCTGTTATCACTGATGGTTATATTTTTGGCTGAAGCTTTCTATCATTTTTAGATAAATGCTGAATCAAGCAGTGCTTGCTTGATAGAAAGATTCTGCAAAAGTTGTTTAGATAGCCTTAATCCTTCATTACCTCATCAGTTTCCCAGCTTAAATCTACTGAATTTCTTGTGGTTGACTTTAGGATCCATGCATTATTTTCCTATAATTAAATATTTTAAGTTAGTTGCCAGTGTCCAATTACAATTTCATTTTCTTCAAAGATGGTGGCTTCTGTATTGTTTGAAAAGCTTATAATAACTTTTGTCCTAACTTTTTGGTTCTGATGTCAGTTTGTTCAATCTTGTGCCATCAGGGAAAAGGGTCAGGAAATATGTGATGGCATGGTTGAGATTGCACTGGATCCTCAGAAGAATAAAACTGGGGATGTGTGGCACATTTGTGTTGAGGTTAGTACTGAAGTTCTGTAAATTGGTAGTTTAGGTTTGCAGATTTATTAATTTTCTTTATAAATTATAGTCTTGCTGTGTTGTTGTCATGGCAAATGTCTCCATCATGAGGCAAATTGCTGAGAGATAGGTTAAGGTTGGAACTGTTGTAAACATGTTCTTTCTGCATGTAATTTCCTATAGATCTATATCCATATGCAACAGCATTACGAAGTTTGTTTTCCTGTTTCTTCACTCATCTTCTTGATAGCATCTTAGTTATGGAGCATGAGATGACTCAGAATAATTGTAGGTATCGTTTCAGTACTTATGACACCATTGTCTGTCCACAAACTCCCTACAATTTATTTTGGTTGGGATTTAGGTTGTTCGCAATGTCCCAACTCCCAACCATGAACTTCTTTTCCATCTTTAGTCACATGATGTTACATTACAAGGAAAAGGAACTAAATTTTGGAAGTACCATATAGCAAGGTTCTGAATACCATACGGTACGTACCGAGCTATGCCGAGCATATCGACATACAATACACTAAGGTGTACTGATGTATTGCCCATACTAGTCCTCTATCAGATCGGTATATACCACTCGTATTGAGCGGTACGATACAGTATTGCAAACCATAGTATATATACCCAATCAATTCTATTCACAATGTTTTAGTTAGTTCAACCATGGTATGCAATTTCGAATCGTACTGGCCGTTACCGCTCGGTATCGTGTTTTTTATTTTTTAATAGAAATATATATATATATATATTTTTAATGGGTGACATCATCAAGGCTCGAGCAACGTCGCCCGAGAAGGGAGTCGACGACTCCCGAGGCGACGTTGTTTTTTCTTTTCTTTTTTTTACATGCAACGTTGACGTCGCCCGAGAAGCGAGGCGACGTCGCGTCGCTCGAGCGATGTCGCCCTCGACGATGTCACCCGAGAAGGGAGGCGACGTCTCCTAAGGCACGACGTTGTTTTTTTTTTACATGCGACGTCGACGTCGCCCAAGAAGCGAGGCAACGTCGGTTTTTTTTTTTTTTATATATGCCATGTCGACGTCGCCCAAACGGTATACCGAACAGTATACTAAAATGTACTATTCGGTATACCATACTGTACTGTACCAAAGAATTATCGAAATTTCGGTACAGTACAAAATTTCATATCTTGAGTTCAACATTACCAGACTCAATTTTGACTTATATAGAGCAAACTTTCCCTTAATTTTGAACTGTTTTTGCTGCCTTTAATATGTCATGCACTTTGGCTTAATTTGTTCTGCATATATCATATATATTTTAATAGTTTATTTTTTGTTTGTTTCTTAGGGTTTATCAAGATCTGGCATTCTTTACGGATACCGAATTGATGGCCCTCAGGAAAAGGAACAAGGGCATGGCTTTGACAACAGCATTGTTCTTCTTGACCCCTATGCAAAACTTGTTTCTGGCAGGAAATCGTTTGGGGATGTTGCAAATAAGATGTCTAAGTTTCTTGGAACTTATGACTTTGAAAGAATGCCTTTTGACTGGGGTCCTGATTACAAGCTGCCTAATATACCTGAGGTGAAACTAAGTAGAACCTATTCAAAAGGATGTGATTTCTCATGCAACTATTCATCATTTTATGGGTTTGTTGCTTATTCTGCAGACAGATCTTGTGATATATGAAATGAATGTTCGGGCATTTACAGCTGATGAATCAAGCGGACTGGATCCAGATGTTCGTGGCAGCTATCTTGGTGTTATTGAAAAAGTAAATTCTGCTGTGTTTTATTAATATTAAGAAATTATATGATTTGCAATGGATAAACTAGTAGGTTATATTGATTATGCTTTTTTCCCCCAACTTGTTTAGACTTGACCTTGTAGATATTCACCTTTTCAATTTATTTTATTTTACTAAACTGCATTTTGGTTTTCAAAGCCATACTTATTATTTAGCAATTATAGCTAGTATTGATATCGTTGTATCTAGGGTCATGATTTCAGGCCATAAAGAAATCCTTTGTATGCGTGGATGACATTATTCAAGGTTGAGGATTGCAGTATCGGGTACTGGACCCATGTTGGTCCATGATCGGACTGGTGAGGTTTCAGTCTGTACCGACTGACTGACACAGTATGCTAGCATATAACATGGTACCAAGGGGGGAGGAAGAGTAGTGAGAAGTGCTGGGTGGCAGCAACAGTAATTAGGGAGAAGGGGAGGGGCAGGCAACTTAGGGCACAGATGGAGTATGGGTGTTAGAGAGAGCTTATAATGAACCGTGGCCAAAACCAGCCAGTAAGCTCAGCTATAACCCAGTTGAACTTGTATCGGTAGGGTTCTGGCAAGGGCCCTATGCTTCCCAAGTTAACATAAATATGATGAGAAGAGTAATGGCACATATTTGGCATATTGCAAACCTCCATGCTGGCAGTCATTGGCAATTAGCCACGGTTGGGACAATGATTTCAAATACGCAAACACCATTCTATATTTAATTTTTTCAATATTTTCTTGGGTTTATACAGATGGTATATGTGAGTATACTGCTTACTGCTCGGTACATTAATCTGGTAGGTTACTGGAACTGGTACCGCAGCGATATTTAAAATCTTGGTTGGAACCAAGATTTTTTGTTTCGATCGCACTGAGGTTTCACAAGATGTACACAAGATGGCTAGTGTCAGAAAAAATATTTAGTAAAACTGCACTTCATATTCCAGAAAATTGTATTCCACTCAGATGGTCATTATTTTCCAGCATGTCATGTGTAGCATCAAAAAATAGTAGCCAAAGTTTTTAAATTGTTTACTTGCACTGTTGTAGAATATTTTTGTCTTGAGGTCCTTTATTATTTTACTGTTTATACTTCAACATTCTTATCTCTTAACACAAGCCACCAAGCTAGGGAGTAATTCTTTGATAAAATTTCTTTGTAGATCCCACATTTATTGGAACTTGGAATCAATGCCGTGGAGCTCTTGCCAGTTTTTGAGTTTGATGAACTTGAATTTCAGAGGTACCCAAATCCCAGAGATCACATGGTAAAGTTTGCATCCAGTTTCTGATGTATGAATAGTTTGTTGTAACAGCTACTTGAATCTATATCTCCTTTTTCCTCGATAATATAGTAGTGTTCAAACTGTTGATATCTTTTTCCAAGATTAACACCTGGGGCTACTCCACCTTAAACTTTTTTGCCCCCATGAGCCGATATGCTAGTGCTGGTGGTGGACCGTTGGTTGCTTCTCATGAGTTCAAACAGATGGTGAAAGCTTTGCACAATGCTGGCATTGAGGTGTTATAGAGTATCGTTTTCATTCAATTCCGAAACAGTTTTTATGTCCCTATCTCTATTTAATTTCAACAGTAGTTTTTATAAGAATTTTTGATATTACAGGTCATTTTGGATGTTGTCTATAACCATACTAATGAAGCTAATGATCGTCATCCTTATACTACTTCCTTTCGTGGTACTGACAACAAGGTGATCATATAGGAAATTTCGATGTCTGCTAACACGTTGGCATTTTGTAATTAAAATGGATTACTTGTAAGCTATTATTATGCTTCATTTAATTGAAAGATCATGCAATCCAAATCCAATTTTCTCTGGATAGTGCATATGGGTGTCATGTAAAATGATATCAGTGCAGTTTGTGCTTCTACAGGAGTGGAAGTAACTAATTTGAGCACAATAAGAGGTTGGTCTGACCATCTGATGGACTAGCTGTGAGTTAGCAGTAGTGTGATTGAGAATGTTGGATTTGGGATGCACTGAGCATCATAAATAAATATTTGAAAATGAAGGAAAGAATTTATGATCTAAATGTGCATCAAGCTTGTAAAAGAAAAAAAAATGATGCTCTAAATTTCTTGATCTGTTAATTGCTTTTGAAGGATTTATTTCTCTCTTAATGTTAACTTGTTCATGCATTTTCTTGCTTCAAAATTAGCACAAAGTTCTAAGGTCTCAAAAGAAAAACCATCATTATTTGGATGGACAATTAGTATGGAGAGTGGTAGCACTTCTCTAGTAATTTGTTTTCTTCTGTCTTGCCTTGAAAAACTTATTTTCCTCTGTTATTAATAAATAAAGGAGTCAAATACTTCTGTATTGCATGTAGACAAAACAGGCAGTCTCTCTTATATTTCTCGATACCTATGGAAATCATAAGTCCCATTATTTGCATCAGAAGGTTGATGTTGTTATTATTAACATTGGAGTGTTAACAACATGCAGAAGAAGGTTTTGTGTTATGACCAATTTCAATCAGGTTGGGATAAGATGGATTGGGGTTAGCTGGTTCAAGAACTCTTTTAAGTTCAGTTCCTTTGGGGTCAGTTGTTTGCAATTGTTTTTGGCTTTTTGCTAATTTGGCTAAATGGATCATTGGTATTGACTTGCTGATCCAACCTATTGGAAAAACTGAAAATCAGTCAACTAAATAGAAGCCTTCACATGACTTTTAGAACTAAAATTAGAACTGCAAATTAGATAACCATCAAAACTATACCAGAAATGGTTGAAAATTCCAAAAAGTTACTGAATTTACTAAATTTGCCAAACTTTAAAAATTAAACTGTTTGAGAGAAGCCAAAATTGAAATAAAAACCGAAACTAAAATCCTTGGAATACTGAGTACATTGAAAGCATGTAGTAAGTTCTAAGTACCATCATTTATGTGCATGCTGAACACAAATTTGCACTGCAAATGCTCACATCTATGATTTCGTTCAACAACTTGTTGGTTGTTTGTTCAATAATATATTAGTCCTTATCTTTTCTTCTGCTTTTAATTTTTATTTTATGCTTACAGGTTTATTACATGTTGGATCTCGATAATGGTGCTAAGTACTCGAATTTTTCAGGCTGTGGTAAATCCTTTAACTAAACACTTTTACTCTCTGGGATGCCTATAATATAAGGCTGATATTTGTTCTTAGTTTTTCTTTGAAATTGGGTGTCTTCTCACATACCCTCTTGCAAAATGCTGTTTGAATGCCTCTGGACCAAGTATTGTAGTTTCGATTGCACATGTCAGCAGGGGTTCAAATATATGGTGCCATAATGTTATTGGCATGAACCATGCTAAATTATAGTGGAGATGATGACATATAAGTATAACATCCAATTTTTGGTTTGTCTGCTAGCATAGGTCAATGCAGATTAGTATGCGGTAGAAATCCCATTCTAGATAGTTATTGATGTAGCCTCATTCCATGATATTACAATCCCTGCTGTAGACAATACAATGTGGTGAAGTGATTGGCTAGATGCTATTGAATGTCAGCTAGTTTATCACTTGCTGTGAGCCATGTTGGTGAACATTTAACTAGACTGTGCCAGTTGCATTGATGATACTCAGATTTGAGCTGTCTTTCATATCCTTTTAAATAACATGGTGTTTTCTTCCCTTTTTAATTGTACTTCTTATAGTATCCACTGTAGAGCTTCCCAGAGTCTTATTTTTCTAGAATTTGTCTAATTTGATTTATATCTTGAATGATCAAGGAAGCTCATACCAGGAAATATTTAGTCTTTCAAGTTCAGTTATTTGGAATGTGAAGGTGAATGGTACTACCATCATTTTCTTTTGCAAAAGAATCAGATACAAAGAAATTTCATTTTCATGATGAGATACTGCTTGCATGTTTGTAATGAATGAATGATAATGTAATAATAAAAATGGTCCATATTATGGTATTTTATACCATAATTATCCTTAAAATATTTACTTGCATGTAGGATATTTGGAAATCTGACTATGTTTATTTTGCAGGCAACATTTTTGCTTCATTAATTTTGTTTGATGTTTCAGATAGTTTCTGATGACAGAGTTCCTTAAATAATAGTCAAAATTGTTAATTTAATAGAAACAAATCCAAGACATTTCCACTTTGTAGAGATATTAACTCGATTCCAGAGTGCCCTGTCCTTCGCTTGTATTCTCATCATTTGGACATAGGATCCTGGAGTGGGGAAATGAAGACAGTAGCTAAGATCCTTTGTATCACAGCATTCGGTTGAGTTTTGGTTCTAGTTGACTTTAAAAGCTAAAAGCTATTAGTTAGATTATATTGTTAGAGACAAGGAAACAAGAGCCAATATTGTCATCATAATTAACTTCCGTCGGTCTTGCTACTAATACATTTTTATTCCTCTTGTGACTTCGTATACCCATAAATGGTCATGGTACAGTCACATCTGAAATTACTAGTGTGTCAAAATAGCAGGCATATTCTTTGTGAACTTCTATAGAGAAAGATCAAATGACACTACACAAATACGAACCCTTGTTCATTTATTTCTGAGACTATTTTTGCTTTAAATTTTTTCAAATGCATCTATATCCATTAATTTTTTAATCTTTTGGTTCTAAAATTTACTTTTCTTTTTGACCTGTTTATTCAATTTAAAATTTTACTTAAATTTTTTGGCCTTGTCCAGGAAATACATTAAACTGCAATCACCCTGTCGTCATGGAACTTATTCTTGACAGTTTAAGACATTGGTGAGTTCTAACATTGATTTTAATTTAGATCTGCATATTTATATCTGTTGAATTTGAAAGTCCTAAATTATGTGCTTCGTTGGTGGCTCCTTTCTTGTACCTGGCATTCCAAATACTATCCTTTATGTTAGATAACCATTGTGTCTAATGCTTGATTTTTCTCAAAATTCTCAGTAGTTCTTATATGGAATAACTTCTTATAGTTGTTGCTTCTGTCGTACTGACCGTCACAACTTTTAATTATTTGAAATTTCATGTCGTCCATGTTTTTCTCTTCTTTTATTTCCATATAACCACTTGCTTTTTTATTTCATTTTCTTTTGTATGTCTCTTTTTTATGTTATCTCAAATTCAAAGGACCTTTAGGCAAGAAATATCGATGGATTTTAATGGTATTTGAATATTATCTTTGTAGAGGGACTGACAGATGATCTTTTAAGGGTATTGTTTGCAAACTTCTTGATAATGTTTTAATTTTAACCTTTTCATGTACAAGTAGAACCAGTTTGCTGTTGATGCAAGTTACTTCTATCATATTGTTTTTAGATCATATATCACTGGAGTCATGATGCATTCTTTACTTTTTGTTTCATATTGCCTCCCTTGAGTTACATGAATCTACAACAATAGCACAGCTGAAAGTCCTGAATGTGTTTGCTACATGCATCTTTTATATGAATCAGATAATCCATATCATCTGTTGATGAGATACACTGTGACTGTTGTCCTTATTATTTGGCTTGTCTTCTCTGAACCTGTCTTTTCTATGACAGTTATTACAGGATTGATTTCTTCCTTATTCCTGGTGCACTCTGCAATCCTTTTTCCGACATGTCATTGTTATGATAGCCTTTCCCTTGTCTCGCATTTTTTTTAATGTCATGACTTGTTTTAGGTAATAACCTTTTGTTTTCAGCATTATCATAGATACACTAAGTTATCTGTACAATATTCTTAAATGATGAACATTGTCCTATAATATGTATTCAGTTCAATGTCTACAATACCGTATCGTACCAGAGTTTCGATACTTCTCCGGTATGGTATAGTACCGAATACCGAATGGTACATTTTGGCATACCGTTCGGTATATATATTTATAATTATAAATATTATATAAATAAATAAATATTATATATATAATTATATATTTTTTTTTCTCGAGCGACGTTGCCCGTGTGACATCGCCTCGGGAGAAGCCCAAGATGTCAATGGGCGACATCACTGAGGCGACGTTGCCGAGAGAAGTAAAAAAAAAAAGATTTTTTCTATTAAAAATACAAAAACCGACGTCGCCCGTGTGAAGTGCCTGAGAAGTCGCCTCGGCGACGTCGCCGAGAAGCAGGTGCGACGTCCATATTAAAAAAATAAAAAAAATAATTTTTTATAAAAAAAATAAAAATTAATTTTTTTATAAAAATAAAATTTGATTTTTTTATAAAAATAAAAATAATTTTTTATAAAAATAAAAATAAATTAATTTTTATAAAAAAATAAAAATAATTGTACCGATCGATAGCGAGTAATCCGTGTATCGATATCCTGTCGGACCAGTACGTATCGCCCGTACTGAGCAATATTATTCGGTATTGCAGACCATGAATTTTAGTTTCTAACTAATACTATAGAACTTCCTTTTTAGAGGCATTCAGTGATCAGATAATAGACCAAATAACTTGATTCATTCATATGTCCTATTCTATTTATATGTGGTTTACCCTTAAGTTTTCCTCCTTTGTTGAATTTTCCATCCAAAGGTAGTTTAAGCAGATGTTTTTTAGTACTCTTGACTGTAATTTGTTAATTTCATTTTTTTATATGGTTCCATTCATATATTTAGTATTATCCCTGTTTGAACAGAAGCTTTGGATCCTTAGGTACTTGCTCTCGCCATAGTTTCAATTTGAGTTAAATCTTTGAACTAAAATCCTGTTGCTAGCAAATAATATATGCTATAATATTTTGGCCTGAGGTTTCCTTTTTTTTAATGATTGGTCCAAATACTTATGTTTGACTGGTGGTTGATAACTTTCTTTTTCTGGATTTACGACATTTACCACCTGGAGTTCTTCCTCGTTAATCTTGCATCTGCTCTAGGCTGCTTATATTTTCATGTTCTTGGAGTGGCTATACATTTCTCTTCTTTCTGATCAAGGTGAAGTGTTAAAAACATTCTCTAGATGTACATATCCTCATTGTATTCCATATTCTGGAGTGTTCTCACATATCCAAATTCAAGAAGAATTATGTTAGTACTTATTGCTTGGTACCTGTAGAATCTCTGTTTGCTGCAAACCTCAATGATTTCTTCTCCCACTGGTGACCTTAATTGTCATGTGATCTAAATTATTGTAGTCAAATTTGTCACTCTAAGAGTCACAATGGTTACATCCATGCAGTGGCGCATGGTCTGAACTCTGAATAAGGGATTAAAATTTCAGTCTGATATCAGTTCAACAACCAGTCAGACCAATATATACTTCTATATTGGGTGGTATACTAACCCATATCATCTTGTGTAAGTGGAAAAAATAATGAAAAACTGAATACCAATTGTTTATGACCTATATGATCCTTTGCAGGTCCTTGGTTGGAATGGTAAATATGGGTCCTTACCGACCATACAACTGAAGCTTTAATCCTTGGTCTAAATATTATTTTATAAAGTCTGAATCATGGCCACCTGAGCTTCATCGACATCGTATCTATTTTGTTATAAGGCAAGACAGTTAATGTTTATTTTATGAAATTCTGGGGGTATGTTTCCAACTAATTTCAAGTTTGTCAAAATGTTTATCTTATTATTTTCAACTTTATGTGCATAATGGAGAAAAATCACCTCCACTTAGAGAATATCACAGTTAAATACTTCTATGCCACCTCCATAAGTATTTGAGCTTGGAACTACTATAAAGAAAGAGAGCATTAGGTTAAGATCTAATTCATCAAAATTTTTATGTAGTGATGTGAATGCAAATTTAAGTTCCTTGCTTTTATCTGCAAACTGAATATCTTTTACCTTCTTAGTTAGCATTTTAGATGCATATTGCTTCTGTTGTTAAATTTGTAATAAATTTCAAGAATTTATATCCATAAAGTATTGGAACTTCTTTTAGTTGTCTTAGCTGTTTCTCTGACTGATGTTCATATGTGATGGTCCTGTATAAGGGTTAACGAGTACCATGTCGATGGATTCCGGTTTGACCTTGCAAGTATTCTTTGCCGAGGGACTGATGGTTCTCCTCTTAATTCACCTCCATTAGTCAAGGTTCTTTTCGTCCTTATTATTCATGATTTTCTTTGAGCTAAGTGAATATATCTATTTTCTGTCATATAATATGTTATTACTGGTTTTATCTATTTTGGAAGATTGATGAGAATTTATATATGTTGATTGTTGGCAATTAACATGTGCTAATCTCCTTTGTTAAAAGCCAATTATTGATGTTCAATGAGTTGAACTTTTGAATTCAATCTGCATATTATTGTTTTTCTAACTCTTCAGTAGGCAATTACTGTACCACCTAGCTCAATAGATGCATTGTCCATACTCCATAACAAGGTTTGTCATATCGCAGCGTACCGCTCGGTATGGTCAGTATGTACCAACTGACGGGGGATTAGCACGAGTTGTACATTGATATGCCCCCATGTACCATGTGTTAGTATGCTCGGTATGACTTGATACGTACCATACCGATAACTGGTTGGTACACCGGTACGGACCGGTAAGACAAACCATGCTCCATAATACCAGGATCTGGTGCTTGAAATATTATCACTGAGGTTGTTATGATAGGTTTTGTCCAATGCTTTACAGTCTATCACCTCATGACCAAATTGTTGTGTTAGTTGTCAACAAGATTTTATGCAAAAATTAAAGATATTAACTACAAACAAGGTTTGCAATTTTGGTACTGGACCCTTGGCGATTGCTGATTGACCAGGATGGGTCTGGTATGAACTGGTGTACTGACACACAGTATGTCAATGGCACCAAAAGGGAGGAGGAGAAAAAGAAGAGGACGAGGAGGAGGAGAGAGAGGAGGTGTTGGAGAAGATGAGGAGGCAGCAGAGAGAGGAGTAAGAGGAGATGATGACAAAGGAGAAGAGGAGGAGGCAGGAATGTTCAAGGTGGAGGATGAGAAGCAGAGGGATGCTCCCAGCGAGCGGCATACAACGTAGGTAACAAGAGACAGGTACATGGTTTTATTTTTAGGGTTAAAGACGAGTAATTGGAACCAGCTTACTAGGTGATAATCCCGGTTCACTAGGTGTGAGCTTGGTTCACAGAACTTATCGGACGGTGATCCCTGTTCACGGGGCCCACAGGGCAATGAGTTCTACACCTCATGTGGACCACCTGAAATTGGGCAATCTGTTTTTGCCAGTTCATGCCTGGACCGGTGAATATCGATTGGGTTGTACTGGTCAGGTCAAAATTGTATTCCTTGACTACAAGATCTATGCTCAGAGCTGTTGTAATTGAGCTAAAAGTAGTGGCATGCCAGCACTTCGAACATTAGAGTTTTTTGATAAAAGATTGAGGTTGTAACTTGTAACTTCTATAAGGGTTTGTTGGGAGTCAGATTTTAAATCTTATTGGATGCTTTACTGGTCGGAAATAAACTCCCTTATAGAAGCTATTAATGATCAAATAAAAAAAGAAGAAAAAGGAAAAAAAAATCATATCAAAGGGCCCATGATTGAAGGTTATATTCCCCTTATGCTTGTCTTCTTTTTCATGTTGTCCTTGTCCATGTCTTTTCCTACAGCTATGTTGTGGCAATCTGAGGTCAGCCAGAGCCTTATCCTTCTCTTATCTTCTCTTTCCTTCTATTTGGAGCTGAGAGATAGAGTGTGAAGAAATTGTGATTTATGAATCACGAACAGTGAACCCTGAGTTTGAGATTAGATCTATCCCTTTTTAGAATTGAATCAACAAACTTATATAAAGATCCTTGGCCAGTTTTATGTTGGTTTGGGCTCAAAACGTACATAAACCTTAGAATGATGGGGTTCATGGCATGTTTGCATGTGACACATTCCCTCATTGAGCAGTGTGTGCTGCAATTCGTTCTCAGAAATCACTTGCCCACATCTTTGATAACAATAACATCCAACCTGTTTCTCTGTAGAACCTTTTCTAATTTTTAAGTTTGATGACTCCTAATCAATTTTTAGGATTCATTTTTAAACAAAACAAATCAGCTTACTCGATATTAGTTCTCATGCTTCCCATTTCCATGAAATGGCTCTTTTCCCTTAATCAATAGGATTCACAAGCCAACTTGAAGAAGAAAATATGAATAGAATGAAGTGATATTATTGGATGTACTTAACAAAACAATTGGCTGCATACATCGACTCTTCCCAGAATTCACATTGGCCAGAGCCTCACTGGGTACACACTTTTTCTTTACTGAACAAGCCAATTGCAGGATTCATTTCTGTGCACAACAAGTTAGATTATTAGACATTAACACTCTTCTACCTCCTATTTTCATTACAAAGGCTCTTTTCCTTTTATCAGTCGTCTACACTACAAATTGAAGAAGGAAAAAAATGATGTAGAACGAAGTATTCTTTTATGTATCGATCTATCACGAAACTAACCTCTTTTTGAGGAGAGAAGATTACTTTTTCAACCAATATATCTTGATTCAATTTTTTAATCTTCTGAATGTTATCTGAAAATTAGTGAACTATATTGATTAGACAAACATCTTATTGAGGATATATCCTGCAGTCTTTACTTAGATCTCGAGAGTCCACCAGCATCATCAAAACCTTGGCAAATGCCTAGGTAGCTTGGCACCCGTGTAAGTCGTTCAAACAATTATTTAGTTAATAAAGGGATTATTTATAATACAAAGACAAACTAAGTTGCTTAACTAGTCCAGGTATCATCTTGCTCTTTTTTTTTCTCATTTAATTTTCCAACAAGTATTGTCAATTTAAAATGGATCAAATGTGATGCATGCTCATTGTTTTCACATATATATATATATATATATATATATATATATATATATATATATATATATATATATATATATATATATATATATATGTATGTATATATATGTTTGTGTGTGTGTATATATTAGAGTTATGAAGGTTTGCACTTTGCATTGACCACGTGAAATGTTGCATTACACACTTTGCAGCTTTTATGGCATTATAAATATTGAACTTGAGAAGATTCAGCGTGTAAGATAGACATCGTGTGTATTATATTGAATAGCTTGAATGCCTTATTGATCACCCATATTATCGAGGAGAAATTCTTGCCCAAAGGCAATGAATACGGTGATAAAAATATTAAGATAGTGTTTTTTTGTCAGCCTTGCAGGAAGAAGCATAATCCTATGGTTGACCACTTCATGAAATCATGTCTGCTTTGAAAATGATTTTGCCAGCACTAAGGTCATAAGATTATCTTGAAGAAATTGCTAAACTTATTGTTGTCATTGTGTAAGTCCATAAATGATTTTGCTAGTTTTAAGGTCATAAATTTGAGAAGGATCTATCCTTATCTTGGTAATAAGTGGCTAAATCTTGTTGAGTTTTGCAGGACAAATTTTGGTTGTATGATCCAAGGACCTTGATAGGTGGCAATGAATCTTTGGGTCCATTTATTTTGGATGTATAGGAGAACAGTTGTGATTAAATGAATAGACTGGATAAAAATCTGCTTGACAGGCCACTAGTTGGCCACACAGGATCATTTCAAATTTGGTTGCAATTGGTAAAGATCTAGCAGTTCTGGCTAATATGGATGTAACAAAATCACAACTGGACTTGGTTATCCATTCCCCCAGTCCGGATTGGGTTTGTCGTTCCTGGTACCTCGGGTCACGGTTCAAAATTTTGATACCGGATCCCAAAACTGATGGTGGCTGGACTGGTATGGGTCTGATAGCCACTGGCATATTGACACACTACTCTGGTGTAATGGTTGACAACGAGAAGGGAAGAGGAGAGGTGAAAGAAAATGGGAGGAGGGAGTGGAGGTGGAGGAGGAGAGGAAAAAGCTTGATCTGCATGCTGGTTCAAGCTTGGGGCAGTAAGTACCTCAGGGTAAGCACCGGTCCGACCAAAATTTGAAACCGTGTCTCATGTTTGGTAGGTTTGCTTTTGTTGTCTCGTAATTTGATCAGCCTTGATGTTGCCAAAATGTAGTAGTTGCACTTTTGTTTGTGGTGCTTCATTCTAATTGGCTGCTTGAGGGTTAATTGTAGAGAGCAAAGTTGTAGATTTTCTGTCCTTAAATGTATGTATAACTTAATTGATTTGTTTGAAAGATGTGGTCACATGTTTTATGCAATAAATCTGATCATGGGTTTAATCATATCAACTCACTTCTGAATAAAGATTTTGATTCTTTATTTACATTACTCTCTTTGGTATCCAACTAGTTTCCTGTAGGGTTGGTGATATTAGAGATTTCCAAAACTGCAGGACGAGGAAACACTGAATTTTTTTGCATAAACAAATGGATAGCAAATTACAATTCTGTATTCCTAACCCATTCACTGTTAACATACTAGTTAATTTATTGGGATAAGTGTACATAAAAGGTACTTATCTTGAGGTGAAATTGATATTGTAGTTGCAACTTACAAGATTCCTTCAGCTAATATCTGAGAATATAATTGGAGTCGTGTTTGATCAGTTACTTTTGAGAATACTAGTGCACCAAATAGTTAGTTCAATTAATTCTCTCTTGTTGGTTTGATCAATATGCATATTGTGATTTGACTTTTTTTTATCATTGCGGTCTTGCTGGAGTCTATATCTTTGGTTCGCAATTTGCATAGGATTGTACCTCTGTGGAGTACTCATGTTCTATTGTTTATTCTGGTTATCATTTATTATTGTGGTTTTTGGATAGATTTCTGAGAATGCTACAGAGTTATGTAAGCACTACCATATAATTTTTTCACTTGACAATTGTGATTTGACTCACAGGCAATTGCTAAAGATGCTGTACTTTCAAGGTGTAAGATAATTGCTGAACCATGGGACTGTGGAGGACTTTATCTTGTGGGAAAATTTCCAAATTGGGACCGGTAACCTTCATTACTTCCAACAAAATTAGGTTAATGTTGAAACTATAACCATTGTATAGACATGAACAAACATGCTTTTCTTCATTTGGAGCTAGTGATTTAAAAAGACGCTCAGGCGCTCAGGTGAGACAAGGTGAGGCCTGAGCGCCTCACACAGTAGCCAAGTGACGTGCTTTAGTGAAGCGTTGACTAGGTACTTGCCTAAACATAGGCGTCGAGTGCCTCGGGCGAGTGCCCAGTTGAAGCAAAGCAACTGAACCAGATGACCAACGCTGGTTTGGTTGAACAGTAGCTTAGTGGGTTTGATTGAACCAACTAAGACTTGGACCCATAAACGCTACTTCGTCGCCCTGACACACCTGTGTTCCCACCGCTACCTTCGTGCGCATTTGCTACCTTCGTCACAAACGCACAGGTCTAGTGCTTCCTATACTATTGTTGAATGAGTTTGAAGGTCTAGTTTACGTATGTAGTTCCCTTCGCCGCCGTTACCATCGTCTGAAGCTTTCTCCATTTCTACTGCCACTATCCATAGCTTCCTCCATCACTACTGCCATCGTCCAAAAGTTACTCCTTTCCTATGTTCCATTGTTAGTGACTCTTTTCTTCTCCTCTAACTAATAGTGGATTAATTACTGTTAACAATAGATTGTTAATATTTAACTGATATAAAAATTATTGTTAAGTATTAATTACTGTTACCATATAATAGTCCCTATTTAGCACTGTTAATCATTTTTATCAATTGTATTATGTATTTTTTATATTTTAATATTTCAGAGTGTCTCGTTTCGCTCGGGCATTTTGGGACCTTGGCACCTAGCGCTTTTTAAAACACTATTTGGAGCTATGCTGTGTGTTTATGTTGCTCTGGTCAATCATTTAACAATGTTGATAATTTTATTACAATTTACAAGAACTTTAGACTTGTTGAAATCGCTTGAGTATGGGCTCATGCAGGTGCAAAGGCATTGGAGTCATTCATGACTGGCTTACATTACAGTTGGTTTAGAGTCTTTGGTTCCATTCACTTTGGTTTTGGGGTTGATTATTAGGAAACTGGTAGGGACATTGCAAATGACTATATTAGGTGCATTGCAAATAGTAGTCAGGGATCTCCCTGTTGATGTTGTCATATTAGTAATTTAGATGATTTTTTCCATGAGATATGACATGAATTCCTGAAACTTGTTTTAGTTGTTTCTTTTTTTAACCATGGAATTCTACAAACCGTCAAGGGTAAGTTCTTGAGATTTGAGTAGTTTAGCTATAAAAGAGAGGCTGTTCCTCGATTTCCTTGATGTGGTTCCATGATGAATATGCAATCATCTGAAACTTAGTTGTGACTCAATTTGATATCTTTATAAACTTATCTTCTTACTTGGTGATTTTCTCTTTCATTGTTTTCTCTTGCAATATCATTCATCATATTAAGATATTCTTGCAAACCTTAAATCATCATCTTAGAGGTTTATCTAAGCATTCTGGCATTGATTTCGATATATAAATTTCTTGTTTAGGTTTTTGATGTGTAATAACCTACTGCCATCAGTTCAGTAACATTTCTGTTGGTCTATCGCTTTTCATAACTGTCTTAATTAACAAGCACTCCAGTATTTTCAGTTCATTATCTTATTTCAGTTTTAAAAAATTAACATTGAAAATGAATTTTAACATGTATAATGTTGTTGTGGAGTCATCTGTGATCCTAGAGAATTCTTTTTTCTCTTGATAACTAGTGTATATAAGGTGATAATTTGGTGACTCTTTGCAACTGACTCTGAGGATCGCTGGACTATATATGTCATGTTTAAAAGCTATAGATTTTTAAATATATTATAAATTCCTGATCATCTACTAGTATGTAAGCTCTTAGGCCGTTCAAGGTAGCTAAAGGATAGATGCCGCTAGATGCTGAAAAGCAACTATGGTTTGCATTATCAAATAATACCACCCAGTATGGGCGGCACATACCGGTCCGACAGGATATCGGTACACGGATCGTCCGTTACCGGTCGGTACAAATTTTTTTATTTTTTAATAAATTTTTTTATTATTATTTTTTAAATATGGACGTCGTGCCTTCTCCTTGGGCGACATCGCTGAGGTGACTTCTCAGGCGCCGTTGTCGAGGCGACATCGTCGAGAGAAGGAAGGCGACGTCTCCCGAGGCGACTTCGCACGGGTGACATCATTTTTGTATTTTTTTTTAATATAAAAAATTATTTTTATTTTGTACTTCTCTCAGCAATATTGCCTCGGCGATGTTGCCCGAGAAGGGAGGCGACGTTGCCCGTTGACTTCTCGGGCTTCTCCCGAGGCGACGTCGCTCGAGAAAAAATATATATATATATATTATATTTATAATTATAAATATATATACCGAACGGTATGCCAAAATGTACCGCTCGGTATATAGTACCGTATCATATCGGAGAAGTGTCGAAACTCTGGAACGGTACGGTATTGTAGACATTAGTTTGCAACATCAAGAATGTATGAGTCTAAATTTCAAGTATATGAACGGAAGAAGCTACTGAACATAGGATTTGGTACAACAAACCTTTATTGGCATGAAATAATTAAAAAAATTGGTTATTGAATGATGAAAAGCATCAGGTCCCTTTTAGATGTTGTAACACCCCAACCCAGCGGAAAGCTGGGGATGGTACAATATAATGCCGCAATCTTATAGGTTTTCTGTAGGAATGCAAGGTTGGTTCCAGAACAAATAACTTTCACAGAACAATTATTGCATAACTCAGTCAATAATCAATCCACCCACAGGATATTCAATATTTATTCAATAGATTCAACAAAGTCCTTCAGAGTTTATAACATTCCAATCCAAATAACATATAGACAACTTAATTTGAATGCAATAGTGTCCCAATGACATATATACAAAATAATCAGAATGTACAATAATGTCCAAGACATTGTTCCTTTTGACCACATCTAAAAATGCCATAATCCTCAAATATGAAAAATATTAAGAAATAATTATATAAGCAACCACAGTTCAGTAAGTACTGTGACTCACACGCTAGCAAAACTTATCACAAATAGGTATTTTATTTAAAACACATGAATTCTCTATGCATTGAATACATGCTTTCAAAATATACATAAATACCAAATCTTTCTTCAGGCTTATGTAGTTTATAAAAACTTTATCTTCATATGCATTTCAAATCACATATTTACGATACGTTTTAAATCAAGATACATTTAAATATATTTTCATAATTAAAGTATAAACATAACTAATGTCATATCAGATCATAAATCATTGTAGTGCAAAGACTATCATTAATATAAATATAACTAAACATTCATAAACATAAATATAACTTAGGTGTACATGTCAGAACAAAAGTTACAGTATTATTAGTGGTTATGATCATGTTACATCCCATGACAAGATCCAGAACTAGGTTTAACCCCATGATGAAGGTAAAATATACATTCTTATGTCAAGGCCTAGAAGAAACTAGTTTTTGAATCATATTCTTATAGCCCCCATTAGTAGGGTCTAGTTCATAGTCATTCTCACTAGACAATTGTCATGTCGTAGAAAATAATATATTAATTATTGTATATCATTTCAAAATTGATGCAATCAAACATTTTTTTCAATTGTTAAATATAATGTTAGACAGACATTTTCATATTAATTCAGATAAAATAACTAAAAATATTCATAAATCAATAAATAATTGTTCAAACCATGTGTTTTTCTAAATTGTTACCATCTAAATTCATTTGCAATACTTTTAAATAATAAAGACTTATAAATAATGTAATCATATGCTTTTATCAATTCCAAACACATCCCTTAATACTTTCAAAATCAGACCAGACGGAGTCATCAAATATTTACAAGAGAATTCAAAATCATGACTAATACGATATTCTTGGGCTTGATTTGAATCCATTTGATGTCAAAACGAGTCCTCCATGATTTTTCTCTTATTTTTTCTTCTTCTTTTCTTTCTTTCTTTTCTTTCTCTTCTCTGTTCTCACATGCCTTCTCTCTTTTCCTTTCCTCTCCTTTCTCTCCCTTATCCCTTCTCTCCTTCCACAAGATCTCTCTCTCCTTCTTGTTCTTTCCTTTTCCTTCTTCCCTTTTACTTTCTTTCTATTTTCCTTGTCTTCATTTCTTCCTCTCTGTTCTTGTTATTGGTCTCACCCGAAGCCCCTCTCTCGTATAGGGAGAGGCGGCAGAGAGAGCCAGTGGGTTGAAACCTTATTTTTTAATACTCTTTTGCAATTTGACCCTTGGTAATTTCTATATTTACAATCGTGTCCTCAGATAAATTTTGGGTTGCAGATGCACTGCAGCTTATCTCGTTACGGGTGTAGCTCAGGCCTAAGATGATTTTCTCCCACTATTCTGCTAACCAAACCTTGACATGCCTTTCTTTGAACCTGTTCCTTCAATAATTCTTGGAGCTTTGTATAGTTTTAACATCAATGGTGCCAAATACCTCAAGTTTGGAATCCTTTCTTATTGGTTTTTTACTTTTTTTTTCCGACAAGATAGGCAATTATTGAGAAACAAATTGTGACTGCCTCTGTGCCTCAACTTGAGTAGATTCTGCTTCATATTTCTGAAACCTTAAATTTCTCTCTTTCAATAATTAAACGTTTCATATTAAAGATTAATAGATACTAATCTCCATCTCTAGTTACAGTTTCTAGGATGAACAGTGAATTGTGATGCATATTTACAAATTGCATGTTATTTTGTGCCATACTAGAAAATTCTTAGTTTTAATGATCTGCACAGATGTTGAAAACATCTTGGGGTATTTATTACAGACTTGTACAAAGAATTTTGTCACACAAAAGACATTCTCTTTGTATGATGCGGATTCTGTTGTTGGTGTGAGACAAGTTTCTGAGGGTTGATGATGCGATGGCTGAACCACAAATTAGTTCTATTGTAATCTATATTTTCAAATATGCCTTTGTTATATGAAAACATTTTCCAATATCTGGTTTCCCAGAATGGCTTTTCAAGGATCTCTTTCAACTATGTCTTCCAGGTGGGCCGAATGGAATGGAAAGTACCGTGATGATATTCGAAGATTCATGAAGGTGATATATTGAAAGTTATGCTAAATGTAGTCACAGTTATTTCTAAAATTAAGAGTCACTGCATTTGCAAAGTACCTTATCTTATGATGTATACCAAGTTGCCCATCTTACTAAGGTTTTTTTTATAAAAAAAAGTTGCTATATTGATGACCAATAGAAAAACATTACTGTTAGGGTCAATAAGTTGGATAAAGATGGAATATGATTGTGTACAAGCAGTCCCTTGTAGGTGGAATATGATTTGCATTCAAAACAATGGCTACATCAATCATTTCTTCTGCTTGGGACTATCTTGCCATCGGATATAGTGGTTCTATCCCAGTCCAATAGATTAGTGAAAGTGGTACAGGATTCATACTTAAATCCTTGTTATTAGATATATTTAATTTTTATATTTTGGTACTTTTACACTTGGCTTTCATTATTGTTCAGTAGGTTATCTTTCATGATACATTTGTTTTGTCTTTGGCATCTCCTAAAACCATGGAAACTTCTTATGTTCTTATAAGTACATTTCTGTTTCTGGATATACTTCATCGCAGGGTGATTGTGGTATGAAAGGTACCTTTGCAACTCGTATATCTGGATCTGCTGACCTGTACCAGGTATCTCATATATATGAATGTTAAATTTTACATCATTTCTGTTATGTTTTGCTTATGTATTTCAAGTAGGTAGTAGGCTCATGCTCATTTTTTAAGTTTGGTTATGGAAAGGGAGTGTATTTATCAAATCCAACAGTAAAGTTCTGAGTTTTTCATACTGTTTCGTATGAATCTTGAGCCAGTGCATGCTGGAAACCCAGATATGGGGATTCCAAATTGCATCAGCCAAAACTTTAAAACTAAGATAAATAAAGATTTTTTAATCGACCCATGCCTTTCTTGCTCCAAGTTTTGTTAAATATCAAATGACTTATAGAACTTCTATCTTCTGTTGCTTAGAGTTTTGAACAAGAATATTGATTTGTCACTGCTCTACACTGGAGAAGATACTAGAGAAAAGAGGTAGCGGAAAGTGGGAACACAAGATGCAGGAAATAGAAAAAATAAAGTCACAATACCTTTTGAGGGCTGATTCATCATGTTACTTCTCAGTGTTGGAGATAAGACTAGTGGCAAATTGAAAAGGCTGAGGTAAATGATTTGGCCTTTTTACTTGAAAAGTGGCTTGGGACATCTGAGCTACTGAATCTTAAGTGATTGGCCAAATCATTATAACCTTTAGTTGATCTAATATTGCAAGTGAAGATTACATAAACTGTAAATTCATTTAATTTATTTTAGATCGATGCAGGAAATAAAGCAGCATAAGTTTATTATGCAATATTGATCGGCATAGGGTGACAACATTGCAAATCAAAGATCAATATTTGAAATTATCATTGCTTTACTGTTTAAACTTGTTTTCCATTTCACATCAATGGTAAGTTGGTTTACAGAAGTATGCCACTTTATAATTAAATGGTTCACATGCTTCGATGTTTCATTTATGTAATATCATTACCTTCTAGTAGTTACTTCAGATTATAAACCCTAACCATCATATGTTCATTGACATTTAGGACACAGAATACTTGAGTTCAGTTTAACTCCTAAAGAAGGCATCTTGTTGTGTTTTGGGAAAGAGAAAAAAAAACTACAATGCTTCATTTATTCTCTGTAGTTGACAGTGATCATTTGATTGTTTCTCATATAAACTTTTCTAATAGGTAAACAAGCGCAAACCCCAGCATAGTATCAATTTTGTGATAGCACATGATGGGTTTACACTGTATGATCTTGTTTCTTACAATTTCAAGGTAATCAAAGCAAATATTATGAAGTTAATTCAAATAATTTGGAATGTAGAATCCTGACAATTAATATTTCTTGTTACCTGTTGGGCATATAGCATAATGATGCTAACGGGGAAGGTGGCAATGATGGAAGCAATGACAATTTTAGCTGGAATTGTGGTGTTGAAGGTAAATGTTAAATCCCATACTTAAATATATCTTAAATTACAAATAATTCCTTTTACCTTGCAGGACCAGGACATACTGAAATTCAAGTTTAGCTGATGTTTTTTTGTTTTCTCTTGAGAAAATTGTTTTGGAGATCACTGATGCCATTTAAGTACTGCTCATATTATCAATCTGGTCTTCCTATATCTACTATGTATAATGTAAAAGATATAGATGGTGTCTTCATGCCTTGTTTCTGATGCTAGTGTAACTAATAATCATGTTTATTTGCCATAAACTTGGGTATTTTTTCTTTCATCTTTTAGTTAATTATGTTAGGTATATAGAATGAGTTTTCATGATGCATGCTATCCTCTAATGAAGTTCTTTTGAGATTTTAGGAGTATTTTGATAGCTACGGATTTGTTGGTAGAACAAAAAGGAATATTCTGTATGTTACTTTCTTTTAACATTATACAAGGAAATAACTTCTTAAAAAGTATAGTTAAAGAAAAAGTTATGACAAATTAATGGCAAAAAAAACCAATAAATACTGCAACTGAGGATGAGATAAATTTGAAAGGTTGTAAGTATATATTCATGCAGCCATAATGACTGTTAATTCAAGTTGGGGATAAAATGTTAAGAACAAAGTGATGTAACTTGTTATAAAAACGCAATAAGATCCAGATAGAAGAGTGGTGGAAAGGGAAATGGTTTTATAAAGAAGAAAAAAAACATGGTCACCACTCACCATAAGAGTTCATACATTTTTTTATATCCAATTCTTGATATATACCCTGTGCACAAGGTTCTGCCAGTGCAGTTTTACGGGGATCAATATAGTGTTCAATTTAGGTTATTTTTATGAGGATATTGATATAATTTGACATTTATGCACAAGGTTCTGCCAGTGCAGGTTTACAGGGATCAATATAGTGTTCAATTTAGGTTATTTTTATGAGGATATTGATATAATTTGACATTTAGATGGAGATTGTTTCAATATTTTAGGTCAAATGTGCAAAGATTTATACAGATTGTTACAATGTTGTAGGTTTCCATGTTCAAAGTTTGCCGGCAGCAATCGGGATTTTCCTTTCTACTTTTTTCTCATGTCAAAGTTTGATTGATACAGATTTTAAACTTTCTGTTCTATTTACCTTTGTTTGTAACCTTCAAATTTGGAAAGGAAACATTGTTGTACCTTTTGAATGTGGTACTACCATACTTAGATATAAGATTCATGTATGCATCTATGTAATAAATCGGTCAATTTAATTTTCTTTCTTTTTCTAGGAGAAACGGATGATGTTGATGTTATAGGTCTTCGCTCACGTCAAATGAAGAACTTCCATTTGGCCTTAATGATCTCTCAGGTATCATTTTTCTAAATACTTTTTAGGATAAGGACCTAATATAAAGTTTCTAATTTCTCTAAACATTATTGTTTTCCACATACTTATAAATTTGATTTTTCTTCTGCATAATGGGTTCAACATGTTATTCACCATATTAATAGTAAATTATTCATTTTAATTTGATATTTCTCATATTAAAATTTAATGCCAGTTTCTCATTTTAATTTAATAATACAAAATGTTGACTTCTATATTATTTTCTAAACCCTTTTATTAACTGCTCCATGTCTCTCTCTCTCTCTCTCTCTCTCTCTCTCTCTGATTCTCATCATGTGTTCACCACAACCTGCCCACTGTGGAGCTGCCTGCCGCAGCTGCATCTTCCTCTTCCTCTTTGCCACCACCCTTGCCTCCTCTCTTCTGATCCTTCTCCTCTCCCTTGGACCATGGAACTTACCAATGTACCATGTGTTGGTACAATATCTTGAACCAGACCTATTCCAGTTCAGTCATGGATCAGCATGGATCCGGTACCCAATATGTGGAACCTTGGTCCAAATTGTATTGGATAGGACAGAGAGACTCTTTATTTGATCCTGGAGAATAGGCATGATGGAAGAGTTCCATTTCTAGACCACACAACATTTTACTCTGAACCATGGAAGGAATTTTCATGTTTTGGAGGTACGAGCATCCTAGATTCTCTTCAAGCTGCAGCACTACTTTTTATGAGACAAACCATCTCCACTCGTGAAGGTCATATCCACAAGTCACTTATTCCGCAGCTATCTGATATACTGATGTGAACCTGGAGTGGATTGAGATGACAGGAAGGAGAGCAAAAGTATATCACGTAATAGGTGATCCCATGGTTGAATTTGATCATGCCAGCAAAAATTGAACCCATGGGTGAGTCATTAGCTGAAGTTGTCTGAATGGAGTAATAGAAATATTTTTCATAGGAATTTAGTAATACTGAATGCCTAAAAGGTCCAACTGTGAGATGAAGAGACAAGGCTGAAGACATTCTTTTCCAGATTGAACTCCACTTGGTCTCTTTGAATATCATTTCCACTTTTAGTAACAATGGTTGCCTTCACCTTAATAAATTAATGACAGAGAAGAAATTTTGTTTTGCCTAGATGTAAGTCATACATCATATTTGAAAATAAGAAATATTCAAGCTTCCTTTAGGAGACTACTGGACTCTTTATAGGTTTGACAAGAACTGGGTTTTGAGAAATTTTTTGTTTGACCAACTCTATTGGATTTTGGTACTTTGAACCATCAGGTTCCTCCTCCTGTAAGAAATTCCGAGTCTCAGTATTCTGTAGCTTCTGGCATTTGTCATTGTAGGAACCATTTCTGTTATCCTGTATCACCTCATACTTCCTTTTACATGCTATTCCTGATTTAGTTTCTCTTTAGATTGCTTTAGCAAATGAATATGAACAAAATGGACATTCATCTGTGCTTGCAAATGCTAATCTTTGTCCAGGGAACACCAATGATGCTAATGGGGGATGAATATGGCCATACACGATATGGAAACAATAATAGCTATGGACATGACACTTCCATAAACCATTTTCAGTGGAAACAGGTACCAGGATTTTTTTAATTTTTGACAATGATAAGTTGCTTGTTGCTAGCACTGGTTCTATTTTCCTCTGCCTTATCTGTTTTTCTTTGGTTTTTCTCTTTTGGTGTTCTGATAGTTGGAAGAAAGAAGGGGCGGTCATTTTAGATTTTTCTGTGAGATGATTAAATTTCGCCACAAGCATCCCATTTTGCGACGAGACAGATTTCTTACCAAGGTAAATCTCCTAAACTATAAACATTTCATGCTTCTGGTAAATCAGATATTTGAAGCTATTTTTCATGATTGATTTAGAATGTATGTGAATATAGAAAAGTATTTTATGTTCTTAACTGGTAAGTATTCGTACATAATATCTATTTTGTGAGAACTAGTGGAGTATGACACTCTAGTGGGTACGCCTTCATGATGTTTAACTAAAGATTTTGTCTTTGCAACATGAATTTTTATAAATAAAGTTACAACATTTCTCTTTACTGCAAAATGCAACTTTGCACAATCCTTCTCTATATAAATTCGGGGATCTTTATAGATCCAACTATATAAACTCAGAAGAATAAGTAATAATTGGTATCTACTTGAAAAGAATTGTTAAGTTTGAGCCCACCTATAGAAACTATTCAACTTCACCGGACTTTTACCTTTGTAGAGAAACAATTGGGCCTTATGGCTGCAGCTTCGTAACTTCTTCAGGTGCAATTGGCCTTATGGCAGCAGCACCTTAACTCCGAGGATGTGGACTACTTATTAAAGAATGTATTTAGTGGCTGTGACGGATGCTTACAGCTGGCTTGGGCTACATGTCCTCTGCAACTGTTTGCCTACATGTGTGGACATGGCACTAAATTTCGTTTGTTTTCTCATCATTTTCTATGAGAAACTTAGGGTTGTCCTCATTGGTTCCATTAATAAGTGACCAAGTTATCTTGTCACCTGAAGCAACTATGCAATTATATAAACTGACAAAATAAACATACTCTTTTGCAGAGTGATGTTGCATGGCATGAAGACAATTGGAGCAACCATGAGAGCAAATTCTTAGCATTTACGTAAGAATAGGATATCTCCTATTTATATGAAATTATACTCATTATGCTATCATTTTCTTGGTAATGACATTTATTTAAAGGCCTTTGTCAGCTTGTCTATGTACACTTAGAGACTAGCAAAAGTCAAAAGCTTATCCTAATTTTTTGTCAGCTTCTCATAAGAATCTTTAATCATAGGCTTCATGATGATCAATTTGGAGGAGACATCTATTTGGCTTTTAATGCTCATGATTATTATGTCAAAGCTGCAGTACCTTCACCACCACATAAGAAGAGATGGCACCGAGTGGTATGAATTCTTCCACTATTTTCTAATTTCCTTGGAGTTCATAATTGACTAGTTGATAGCACAAACTTTTCCATGACTCCTTCCATGTAATTAGTAGCTGGATATGTGTTTACATTTTGCATTTCCATTTTAGGTTTATGGCATCTTCTAGCATTGCATTTTGATGAAGACTTGGGCTGCAAATATTATATAACATATTAATCGGCTCCTCATCTCCTTGTATGCAGAGCAAAAATATTCATGCTACAACCATAATTTGAACTCTGTTACTTGAGAAAATTGGAATAAAGTTGAGAGATTCTAGTTTTTTTTTTTTCTTATTGTACTTGGTTTTTAAGAAAGCTTAGAACACACCATGTCCTATATGAACACGACAGAAGAAACGTTCCATTTTTCATGTCCTCTTAATATCAATTCTTATGTATCCATTCATAAATTGTACTCCATACGTGCTTGCTTGTTTATGCTAATAACACTAGTGTGATCCTCTGTTATTTGTATGCATGTCTCTTTTGAGTGCATTCTTGTTAAACTAACTTTACTGGTAATGCTATGGCTGGAACTCAGCATCCTTATGTTGATTTGGTCTAGTTGAGCAAAGGCAGATACTCTGACGACCTAGAGAGTTTTTAGATTCTAACTTGAAGCATGTGAAAAATTTCCAAGTTGAACACTAATACCCAAATTATGGTTGTGAATTATTCATATTTAGTACTGATGATTTTTTTAAAAAATATTGCAGGTTGACACAAATCTGGAATCTCCCAAAGATTTTGTTCCTGAAGGTGTACCATTCAGCGACACCAGTTACAATATCGCTTCATATTCTGCAGTTCTCCTTGAGGCAAAGCCATGATCCTGTGACATTTGTTCTCCAGAATCATGATCAATAAAGGACTCCACTGTTTCTTCGTCCGACAAATTCCAGCCTAGGGGATTCCTGCATCGTTAGTCAGTCCATCTTCTGACATTATATAGGCGGTCGGAGAGAGAGACAAAGGAGAATTAAAAAGGAGAGAGGCAGGGAATTATCTGCTACAACTATCCCATAAATAAATTTTAGAAAATTAAGACATCCTAAGAAATAATGTTCAGAACTTTTTCCTTTTTCTTATTTAGAGTCAGGTGTTTAATCTTCTTCTCACATGTTCTGCAAGTTCTTGTTGATCTTTCTGTGAAATGGTCAACTCGTTTTTGCATGTCATTAGCAAAAACAACTTGCAGAACATGCGAGTACATGTTCAGAACTTGCAGAACATGTTCATAGCTTGTCGTTTTTGCAGTTTTAGATGAATCTAAACTTGATCTCTACAAGCATACAGCACAGAGCAGAGGTTGCTTTGACCAGTGCGAGGATGATCAGCAAATCGAAGCAATCTCTCGAGTCTTGATCTTCCACTTGTTTGATGATGCTATTTAGGTCTGCGATATTGGCGATCTGAGTGAGACTTGAGGACTTGGTTGACTCGAGTCTCTTCATTCTCAACCAATGTCTGAAAGTTAATTCATAGAATAACCAACACTTTTTTTTTTTATCTTTACGGTGTCAATAATATCAGTAAAATACCAAATTTCGAAATGGCTCTATTCAGGGAATCAATTCGCATTTGAGGATCACAGAGGCTCTATGTTCGGTGACGCTGTGTGTTTGGTGCTCTTCCATGTTCCTCAGGTTTGAGGATGAAGCAGGCATTTATTTTGTGCCCTCAGAAACAGCCGCTCCCATCATATTCTCCAGCCATTAGTTGTTCGTTGTTTCGACCCCACTAATAATTCCAGCACATCTCAGTGGGTGGAGAACATCTTTAGGGTTGTAAGCATCACTTTCAGGAAGCACATTCTCCAGCAATCCCAGTGAAGAAGAAGATAAGACACCCAAGCAAGCATATTTCCATGTGCACTTCACCTCCTCCTTTCCTCACCAAAACCCTCAAGTTGATCCATGATGGCCCTAACACCAAAAACAAGGGATTAATCTGTCATCTGTCACAATAAAATGTCACCAAGTGTTGCACTGTGAGTATTGGAGAATCTTCTTGGCAATTGGGGGATACCCAAAGAAGAATATGGTTTACGTAAACGTGCAGCAGTTTCATGCTGTTGTGTCTCTCCATGGATCGAGGGCATCCTGATCACGTCCGTCCAATGCATCACATCACCTCTCTCTCTCTCTCTCTCTCTCTCTCTCTCTCTCTCTCTCTCTCTCTCTCTCTCTCCGGCTTTGTGCCTTTATTTACCCCGTCTCTCCCTGGTTGTCCAATCGCTACGCACTCTCTACTCTCTCTACGCTCCAACTCTACCTCTACCTGACAGTCGCCGCCGCCATGGAGTCCTCCGGCGCCCGCCTCAGCCTGCTCGTGGCGGCTCTTACCGTGCTCTTTGTGGCCTCCGCCGCTCAAGCGCCTGGTCCAGCTCCCGTCAAGCCCCCCACCGTAGCTCCTACCCCCGCTCCCACCGTCGCGCCCCCGACCCCGGTTCCCGCTCCCGCCCCCGCACCGTCGGCCCCGGCGCCGTCCCCCAACGTCCCTGCGCCCGCCCCCGTGGCCCCGGCGCCGTCGCCTAAGGCGCCCTCCCCGGCACCAGAGGCGCCCTCCCCCGCTCCCGAGGCACCCGCCTCCTCCCCTCCAGCCAGCCAGACGCCGACCGAGGCCGCGAGCCCGCCATCCACCAGCGCGGCCGCTGGGCTCTGCTCGGCGGCGTGGGTCTCCGCCTCTGTGGCCGTCACCGCCGTTGCGTATGCGTTCTAAGGCCTGGGTCTCCGCCGCAGTGGCCGTCACCCTCGGCCGTGGCTTCCTCACCTCTCGCTATTTAGATTCCTCGTGTTAATTTGTGGCCATTCTTGTTTTCTTTATCGCTTTTATATTGTTCTCCTTCTGCATGCTTTTCTTGAATTCTTCTTCTTTAGGGAACTTTGTAAGAGTGGCTTCTAATTAACCAGTGGGTGTTTGTCGACATAGCATTACTGTGGTGAATTCTTTTGTTATAGTTCTCAAGAATGGGCTTTGTGAAACGAGAGAGAGAGAGAGAGAGAGAGAGAGAGAGAGAGAGAGAGGCTAAGAAGGACAAAATTGGATGTTGAGCTGTCTTTTGTTCTTGTTCATGGAAAATTGAGGAAATATAGGAGGAAAAAAATAAGTTCGTGAAGTCAGAGGTTAGAATAGATGGATAGATAGATAGATAGATAGATAGATAGATTGATTGATAAATAGAGAGAGAGAGAGAGAGAGAGAGAGAGAGAGAGAGAGCGATCCCACTCGGTCAACAGCGGTAAGGAAGTGGAGGAAGGCGCGGCCATCTGCTCGTGTTGTGTGTGGTCGCTTCCACCTACCGCCACCTAACACACGATTTAGTTGGCCGGAAGACGCAGGATCGTTGGTTGGTTGGTAGATTGCAGCCCGCAAAGAGAGCACCACGAGGGGAGAGACAGATAAGATGTGGTAGAGGGGGAAAAGACCTCCAAAGAGAAATGTGAAAGATCAACAAGTAAAAAAGATATACATTAAAATTTTGACATAAGATTTAGATGGTTCGACTCCTTGTCTGTCTATATTTACTCAAAAATAATTTTTTTATTATATGAAAAAAATAAAATATAAAAAATAATCTCTCTTCAGTTTTTTTTTCTCTCGGTCTTTTCTAGATTAATACGTCAACAGCACCCACAATATCTTCCTCTATATCTCTCTCCAATTCCTCATATAGTTTAAATTTAATTATTACTTCTAGAATATTTATCAATCCCGACAATAAATAAGTTTTCTATTTACGTATATAATTATTATGATAAGCTTTTTCAAAATGATGTAAGAATGATATTAAGTGTCTCGGATAACTCCAGGGATAGATAGCCACGTTCATAGCATATAATAGTGTTTATGAAACCATTAATGTTGAACTGATCAAAATAAGTTGTTTGAGTGTTTTTTTTTTTTTTGTATGTATACTCATGACAAGTTCTAATAAGATTTAAAGTACTTAAAATAAATTAAGAATTCAATTATGAAAAGATTTATAGTGAATTAGAATTTGTTTATATTATAATTATCTTATGTATGTCAAAATTAAAGTATATTGGAAAATGCTCTTAATTTTTTAAAAAATATATTAAGAGAGATTTGAAAGAAGCGATTCTTCAGTATTATGTGAAAAAGTATACGAGTGACTTTGAATATTGTCACAAACAAAATTATAAATAGGATGTTTGATGTAATGCTCATGTATATATGTGTCTTTTAGTTTTGTTTATACTTTGCACAGCATATAGAGGGCTGATAGTAGACTTAGTAGTCTCATTTTAATTAGCTTTGGTGGCTACTTTAAGCTTGTAAACAAAGGTTGTGTTATGTGTGCACTCGTGGGCATGTTGGTCTATAGTGAACTATTTTGGACCCTTTATTATGCGATTATTTAGAGCTTATGAAGTCTATATTTGTAACTTGCTTTGGTTATAAAGTGTTTACTAAAATAGTTACTTGTGAATCCCGAGTGAAGCGTTTTTTCTAACTCGTTTTCTTTTTTTATAGGTTTTAAAGGACTACAGGAGGTTTCGAGGAGACTGACATTTGCGAATGAACACGTAAAGGTATTACACGACTTAGGCAAAACCAATTAAGTTCATGACATTTGGTATCAAAGTGGGACAAGACACATAGAAACACTTGACATACAAATATGGAAGAGCTAGTGATGCTGCGTTGAGGGTAGCTAGCATGTACCATCATTTAGGAAAAACAGGCATGAAGATGTAAGAAAAAGAATCGCTAAGAGGAGCAGGCATCTTAACAAAATCAACTAAGTTGAGATTTATAATTTGTATATTTATTTTCATATTTAATAAAGAATCTTATTTTTTATTCTAACTAGTTGAGATTTATAATTTTATTATTGTTAGTCTTTTCTTTGTAATCATTAGCAAATGCTATTTTAACATTTTAAATTATTTTTAAATCATTAATATTTAAAATTTCTCACAATCTTTTATCTCAAACACACCGCAACATTCCCTGTCATGTCCCAACAAAGATTCCAAGGAAACTTCACCATAGTCATAGTACAGAAGAATTGCAGCACTACCTCTTTCAACAAGCTTTCCTCGGAAACTTGGATCCATTCTCGTTGTGTTCTCACCGAAGTTAATGCATTGCTTTCTGGTTTTGCATTCTTTTGTTTATCTTTATCTTTTAAGAGAGGCGAAAGAAGTCGTTGCTTGGGGGGTTAATTATATATTATTTTTATAATTAATTTTTTTAATATTTTAATATTTATATTTTTTAAAAAAATATATATATATTAAAAAAATTTATGTACGAAAATAAAATATTTAATTTTATTTATCCTCACGTCGTTGACTCTGTTGATGAAATTACCATATATACTTAGTGTTGAATCAAAGCGAAGTAAAATCAGCATATGTTTATTGATAAATTTTATGATGTTTTTATTAACAGAGTTGATGACATAAAAAAATGAAATAAATATTTTACTTTCATAATTATAAAGATTCAAATATAATTTTAAGAAATATATGAGTTAAGATACTCAAGATAAATAATTATAAAAGATAATTTATAATTAGTTTAGATTTATAATGGCACCGTATCTGCGACGACACCCACATGTCAGCAGCAGTTCCTTGCTATCTTCATGTCGTCCGTGGAACTCACAGCAGGGCACCGCTCGGCAGGTCTTGAATCGTATTTATCCACCTATCGATGTACACAAATCAACAATAAAACGTGGATTTTAGATACCATATTCTCAATTTCATTTGCAAGGATTATTTTGGATGTCATTGAGAGCTGGTAAACCTAATTTTTACCACGCACCAACCAAACATTGATTTGACATGAAAAAAAAATAGCATTATACCTTTGGTCAATTTAACTCGAGTCAAAGTTAACCTCTGGCATTTTCATTTTGTGGTTCCATTGAGAGCTTTGCACATCCTATATAATGTCGAGACCATTTGAACTATTATTATCTTGTATTTTATTAGTTCAATTCTGCTATATGAATTCTCTATTCGACTGAACTGATTATATAGACTTGTATAATTAGATGAGATTGATCAGGGAGTGCATTGTCATACAATTGTAGGATCAATGGAGAAATTGCCAATCTACTTCTTTCCGGATGCGAAAATAGAAATGTTATCAGGTGAAATTGGAATTGTAGGTGACCAATTCTACAAATATGAGGGCGCATTATTCTTCGCTATTATATGAATGGATGAGAGGGCTAAAGGCAAATCACATATAGATATGATAAAACAAATGCTTCTTCTTTGTTCCTTTTTGATTGATGTGAGTCAAGTAAATTCAACTCTCTTGTGAAATAACAAGGAAAAGGAGTGGACTAATCCAATCAGAAAAATAAAGATGACTTCAGAGAGAGAGAGAGAGAGAGAGAGAGAGAGAGAGAGAGAGAGAGAGAGATAAGGAGTCAGGTATGGTGTAGAAGGCTTAACATCAGCCTAACTCTTTTATCATAATACACCCAAACCCAGTAGGAGATCTGCACCAACTACTACAAATTGTTGCTTTCAGCTGTGTGGTTACCGTGTACTATGTCAAGAGGACTTTCTCTTTTCTTGGAGTAGGTAATTTGTTGGGCAGTCATGTCCACTGATTGTCCCTACAGTGAGAGAGAGAGAGAGAGAAAAGGAGAATTTTTTTTTTCCGTTGATAACGTTATCCTACCAACCCTGCCAGCCTTTTTGTGCGTTCTTTTCTGATCATAATTCAAATAAATTGCATATATTTCTTCCCTTTTATTCTGCTGAAATAGTACAACAGTTGTTACTTGATAATATGGCAACATGATATTTTTAGGTGCATCTGCACTTCTCATGGAAATGTCTTCCTTGCACTTGTCTTACTTCTCAGCACTTGAAGCAATGTATCACTTGTTGCAGAGATGATGGTGATTTCGCAATGTATCTCTCTCTCTCTCTCTCTCTCTCTCTCTCTCTCTCTTAGCTGAACGCTTGAATGCTGTCCAACAATAATGCTACATGAGGCCATGTGGATTATTATATTAGAAAGCTATGGACTTCAATGATGATGTCCGATCCATCAACTCCGACTGCCATCTTCGTAACTCGGTTCGATTGGCTTCTTCCCCACATAGATCAAATCAATGACTCATTTTATTACCTGATCTCTTCCTCGCAATCAAATCAACAAAGAGAACATGGCAACCATGCACCGGGATGGAACAACTCGACACGCTCAAATCAAGCTGAACAAAGACGATACAGCCATAAGGAAGCTCCGAAGTAGATGGATGATCTACCACCTAGCACAGAAGAAATGGAGAAACAGGAGCAAGAGCACTGTCTCTACCCTGGCCAACCCTAAAGGAGCACCAGCTCCAGCGCCAGCAGTCCGGTTAGCATTGCCACGGAAGCCGAGGAGACGTATCCGGCGCTGGACTGCGTGTCGGCCGCCGTGGTGGTGGGGGTGGTGGTGGAGGGCGTGGTGCTTACGGAGGGCGCGGTGCTTGCGGAGGCCGGGGTGGTGGTGGTGGCTGCGGTGGGAGGCTTGGTGGGGCTGGACGGGGGGGTGGCGGGCGAGATGGCGGGGGACGCCGCCTTGACGGGGACCGCGATCTTCATCCCGTTGCTGCAGTGGCTGGCGACGCCGCAGATGAAGTAGTAGGTGCCGGCCTTGGAGAGCTTCACCGTCGTCTGCCCGCTGCCGTCGGTGCTGAGTGCGTTGCTGGCGGAGCAGGAGCTGTAGTCGGTGGCGCTCACCTGGTCCACCGTGTGCACTCCGGCAGCATAGTTGAACGCTGCAATGGCCATGACATAGATTAATATCGAGACCTCATGAATCGCGTTAATTACGTGACGACAATGACTCAATATGTTCATAAGCTCTAACACATATCCACAGCTACATCTTACTGAGGCTGTCGCCGGCGACGATGGTTTTTCCGGAGGTCCACGTAGTGTAGTCAACCCCGTTGGCCCAACCAGTGGAGCCGCCGACGGTGTGGTCGGTGGCGGACGCCGTCCACATCGTGCAGCAGAGGAGGAGGAGGAGGAGGGCGCCCATGGCTGAGGAAGTGCACCCGGCCATTTCTATGAAACGAGGTGAGCTGCACACACCGGAAGAGAGGCGGGGTTGGTTTATATAGACCGACGTGGTTTGGTTGGAGTTAGTAGGAGCGTTCCTTCCTCTACGCTTTGAGACAGGAACGGGTGGGAATAGCTTAGGGAATACTCCATGTGGATGCATCTCCATGGGTGGGTGACTGCATCTGATCTACTTAGCTTTTTCTTCGTCCCCTCCCCCCCTTTTGGTTTCATCACCCGCAATGATGATGACACAGCTCGTCAAGGGGCCTTCAACAGCTACCATCAGGCTTTTGTGTTCCTCGCAACATAAGTTGAGCTAATTAAGCGGATTATATACTGCTCTTCCGGAGGAAAAGAAGTAAATAATCAATATGTTTGGGGAAATAAAAGGAGTCAAGAAAGTACAAAAGAAGCATTAAGAACAGAGGAGACCCCAATTCGCAGTGGCCATCTTGGTGCTCTTAAAATGGTGACATGAACAGCACGAACAACAGGTGCTAAAAGAAAACTACGCTCTAAAAATCGAAGATTGTTTAGTGAGAGTTGTGTTCTTCTTTGCATCTTTTAGTCTGGATCAATGCAAGATGGGAAAGCATTAACTTTAGCAGGTGTTGCTTTTGGTCGTGTAAGAGGATATCCAATCATCCTCGGCACTTACAAAAGAGTCGAACATTAATGCAGACCCGAGAATAAGTACAGTAAGCACTAAATACACAGCAAAAATCTTATTTGTGACCGCTGCTTCACATTCTGATACATAAGGAAACTTTTTGGACGCAGCATTTCTACTTCATGTGTGATGAAGTGTTCCAATCAATCCCCTCCATTTCCAAGTCCATGGAAAGAATACTTGCCTCTCAAGGCACTTGTGATGCCCCACTTCCATTTTTCTTTGTCTAGCTTTCATGTTTCCTGTGGCTAAAGCTAAGCAGAAGCTTGGTGGTCAAGTCTGCACCACCTGCCAACGCTTCTTCCCTTCACCCCGGCTCTGTATCCGAAGTCAAATTGCTACAAGTTGATTTATCTTGTTCTTCCTCTTTCACAGAGTTCATGATTGCCTTGTTATCTTTCCTTTGAATCTCTTCTGATACATGGAACTGCCGCAATCATGATCAGTTCCCTTCCGCTTCAACCCAAATCATGCAAAAGAAAGGGGCGGAGGAATCTGCTCTGTTCTAAACGAGGTACACAGTGGAGCGTACATGTCGTTCGACCTGAAGCAAACTAATTCTACACCAAACGGTGCGAGTCATCGATCAGAACATGCATCGTCCTAATGCAAAGCCCACCCCAACAATGCCCAGGGACAAGGCCAGGGTGCACCACCACGTCATGGCGGCGGCCGGGTCTGAGCCTTCGTCTCCGAGCTCCTCCCCCTGCACCGGCCGCAATATCCTCCTCTGCAACAGCGACACCTCGGCCTCCAGCAGCTCCACCCAGCGCCTATAAGCCGACAGCCTGAGCGAGTCGGCCAGGAGCAGCCCGACCAGGTCCTGGTTCCTGCTGCACTCCTGCGACGCCGTCTTCTCCGCCTCCCTCGCCCGGGTCTGCGACAGCCGCAGAGCTCTCAACAAGCTCGGGTTCTCGTCGCCATCCCACCGATCGACCTCGCTGCCAGCAACACAGCATCCTTCGGACCGAACACCAGAGCACCGGACGGCTTTCTTGTCATCTTGTTCGACGGGGGAGAAGAGTTTGAGGGGAGGGGGAAGATCGCAGTTCTGGAGGAGGTCAGCGGCGCACAGGGAGGAGCGCTTCGAGAGGTCGAAGCCGACCAACATCTCCCTCTCGAAGTGGCCGTCAGGCTGCCAATCCAAGAACCATTTCTTGGTCGGCGAATGAGGGATCGGCTTCACCTCCTCCATGAGATAGAAGACAAGAAGAAAATGCTGCGATATCTTCCTTCCTTCCTTTCTTCTCGGGGGAGGGGGAGTGCGAGGGAGGAAAGGTAGAGATGGGGGGCGAAGGGTAGGAAGAAGCGTGCAGACAACGAGATAAGCTCATTCAAAGAGAAGGATGCTGCGGTAGGTAGTGTTGGTTGATGAAAGATTCTCCAAGTGGCGTGCAATTTGCCGTCTCGCCTAACTAACACGCGTCATTCACTCTAATTCCAAAACAATTATGGACAGTAATATTTTAAATATTAATCCGATAGCAGAACTCGATAATTTATCTTATTTACGTTTTCTTCTTCATCATATTTTTTGGGTCCTATGAAATATTATCGAGGAGGATGATTTCGACTAACACAATGATTAAGTACGTTTGATTTAGGAGTAATGTTTTTTACATAAAAATTCTATTTACATAATAATCTTGACAGGAATAAAGAAGAAAAGCGTCTTTAAACATATTAATGTAGTTATCTTGAAACTTTGCTCTTTTTTTTTTGTTTAGACAAGGCTACACGCCACAATATATTGCCTTCGTCAACTCTTTTAAGGTTGAGTCTACATATAAAATTCGTCATGGGATATGGAGATCAATTTATTATCCGAATTCTGGGAATTTGTTCGATTAATTACTGTCGCATGTGGTTTCGATTTGGTCATAAGATGATGAGCCAGGAATTAACTACAGGTATCTTCCTTTAAGATTGGAATTCATAGAATTAGAGGAGCAGTAGGTGAGCAGGAAGACAGCTTCAAGAGATCAATTAATATAATAATACTCACTCTATTTGACTTATCTAACCTGTTCGACAAATCCAACTTGTCCCACTTAGTATTAACTCGAGTGTCGAAAGATCATTGTCAGAATTGCCCCCGACTTAGTTTTATAGGAATCCGACGACCAGTGCGACGACCTTCCCAAAGATTGGATAAAAGAAAAAACTCAAATAAACTTGAGTTGGCCTCAGCTCGACCCATTCAAAATCATCTCTAACAACATCTAATGACATAAATAGAGGCAAGTTGGGTCCTATATTGACTCACAGTCAATCTTCTCCTTGTAATATCATCAGCTTTAGTTTCTTGGGTCAATCCTCAGGCCTCTGGTTCCGATCAGTTCATGTCATTGTTTTCAGTACAAGGCAAGCAGGAAGTGGAAGGTCTTCACAATGAAGTCCTGGTGCACTCTGAAGAGAGACAGAAACCATTTCTAAAACTTCAATCATACTTCAACAAGTAAGTAATTCTTGGCAGTTCTGACAAACTTGGCTTAGCACCCAAAAAAAAAAAACAAGCATGGAAGTTGAAGAAAGTTTTAGAATGTTATCTATCCATAACTAAGCTTCCTTCATTAACTGCAGACAGCCTATAAATTAAATCTGTAAACCCGAATGAGATAACTTCGGTATTTGGCTTCTCCGACAAAAACAAGCATGGCAGTATTAGAATGTTATCTATCCATGACAAAATCAGAGGTTTCCTTCGTTTATCTCAGTCAGTCTAACTGCAAATATAACCTATAAATGAAATCTGTTCACCATACTGAGACAACTTCATTATTTGACTTTTATCTGACTTCGAAGTTTCATTCTTCAAGTTATAATTTGATCATTTTTTAGGGAAACAGCAATGCTTATCAAGGCTTAAGAGTCAGGCTCCAGCATCATAAGTATCTCAGGAATAAACCTGGTTAATGTAAGAATTCAATCATCTAAAAAATGCAAATCATCAACCGGATTTTTTGTGTACCTTTCTTAGACTTGACATGGTTCATGCTTTAACACCCTCCACTTCTGGTGCTTTCATCAATGAGCTTATGGTGTAGTTCCAGGTCATGATTCTTTCAGCCAAGCTTTCAAGTCAATGAAGAAAGACCAAACCATTGAAACCCATAGATGCTAGCTCATGAACAGATCAAGTGAGATCAAGCCAAACATCTAAAGCAGCACACAACCTGCCAAGGGAGCTTCAAGGTCTTCTTTGATATCTACAATATCAATCTTCTGTTATGTAGAAATGTTGCTCAAGTATGCATGAATTTGAAAGGGAGTAAGGTGCTGATAACATGCGTTCTGCCAACCAATAATTTACCAACTGCGCTTTCAGTCTCGTGGCAAACACTTTTTTACCTGCTCTTTTAGTTGTTGTCAGAGGTTAAGATGTAACTTGCTAATAGTCTATATGTCACACTCATCTTAGTGATGTTGCACTCATCTTAATGTTAATTCCTATGCCATTTTAATGTCCATATCGTTATGATAGTTTCAGCAAAACATTATTATTTCCATATGTTTAACAGCCGCTCAGTCACAAGAAGTCTACATTTCATTGAAAATCTTATAATAAAGGCAAGTAGTTATTATCGATATAAATTTAAATAGCTCCACCAACTAAGTTTCATGAAAAATTGATCCAGCTCTTAAGGATTGATTATCACATAAGATCTGGCTAGAAACTCACAGTAATATGGAATATGATACACAAACGAAATAAATTCACAAAAAACTATAGTCAAGAAAATAAATACTGAACCAAAAGAGAAATATATATTAATGCAAAAATCATGGATATATAATGTCACTTTTACATGCCTCAATTTTCTTCAGCCATGTCTCATTTGGCTCTGATTGGTCTCAGCTAGAATCTACCTTATCTGGTATCTCGTCTGATTTCTCATAGGTATCCACCTTGTTTTCAGCATCAACTGCTTGATCCTTACTCAACACCAAACGAATGTGTCTTCCCATCAACTTCTGCAGTGGTTAGCAAGGTGTTAACCGGATGATAAAATAGAAGACTTATAAATAAACTGCAAATGGTAGATGGTTTGCTATATATGAATTGTTGTGCCATTTGGCACATACCGTGCCAAAATTGTAATTGCATATACCGTGCCAAAAATGTAATTGCATTCACTGAGCTAGTGCTTCCATGCACAGCCATGCCAGAAAGGAATGTGTGTGCATCTGTCCTAAAAGGAAATCTTGCAATAGACTAGAGACATAAACCTAGATTTACCATTCCACTCAGAGTGGTTATTGCGGCTTCTGCTTCTTCTTTTGATGCAAATGAGACAAACCCATAGCCTGCTGATCTTCTTGGATTGCTTTGGAAGATGACTTCAGCAGATAGGATATTCCCACTACCATTAAACAATTCTCGTAGATCACGAGATCTTACCCTCCAAGTTAAATTGCCCACGAATACATTATACTTTGGGACAGCACCTGCTGCCACAACAGGAGCCTTCTTCACAGATCTTGCAAATTCCACCTTGATCACACGACCATCTAAATCCTAAATCACCAACAGAGCTGATGGTTAAGCACCCACCAAAATGATAGAGGCCTAATGCTCTGACCATAAATATAAGATGAATGACGGTACCATTGTTCCCTGAGAACTTACATATGAATTCAGATGACTAAGTGCTGCTAGTGCTTCCTCCTCCGAGGCCATTGTTACGAATGCCAATCCTCTATTTCTGCTGCTGTTATACATCGACAGCTGGACCAAGAAGCAAGGTCTAAGTGACAATAATTTGGGGCTGGTGAAATAAGCCAAAAAATCTTAAAAGCAAGTGTCAAAAGGGTCAGAGCAAACACATTGCACGACACTCATCAAGGTCTACCAAGATTTTGGCATGTGCATAAAGAAGGACATCCCATTTCAAGTAACTTCCCAATGTTGATACTAGTTTTACCAATATCGAAATCCTAATGGTTGCCACTATTAGCACAAGAACATGTACTAGTTATGTCATGATGGGTGAACAATATCAAGGCAGATTATTAAATAAAGAAAAGTTCAAGAGATATAATCCTAGCTAAGGAATTATACCAGTGGACTAGAGTTCTTTTTGTTGTCTTACATGATTTATGATATAACTAGCATTGCCAATCATTCAGCTCCAGTATTGGGATAAATCAATTTGGTTGTAAATTCATCAATGATGTTCATATTCGCCATAATACGTAACCAGTGATAGTGAAATTAGTAAATTCCGACTTCATGGCCTCAGAAACATCATCCTTCAAGCTCTTTAGTTTTTGTTTGTGCTCAAACAATAAAAAAAATCATTTTTTCCACTCATAATATCCTCATAAATCATGAGCAGACATAAATATCTCATCAAGCATAAAGTCGGAAGCATTTAAAAGAAATGATACAGAAAATCCCGCTTAGAACTTAAAAATGGTATGATACAAATGGACTCGCACTCAAAGATTCGATCTTTTCCATCGGCATAGAGCAGGAGAATCCGAACCTCAACGTCGACGACAGTGCCGTGCTTCGAGAATAGAGTTCTGATGTCATCGGCCGTGCAGGTCCAAGGTACGTTTTGGGCGATCAGCCTCGTTCGAGCCGCCCCCGAGCTCTCTGCCGTTTCCACTGGTGCTGGCGGAGCGCTGCTGCTGAGAGCGGCAAAAGCAGATATCTCTCGGCGGAGGAGTAGGAGGAGGACTCCACTCGTCCTTCTAGGAGAACATGTCACGCGGGAAGGAGAGGGGAGAGAGAAGAATGCAGGGGAGGAGGGAGAGAGGTGAGGGTTGTGAGAGGAAGCGAGTCGGAGAAGGGGAAGCGCCATGACCCCAGAACAGAGGACACAAGAAAAGATCTCAATCCTTTTACTCTTGGATAAACAACCACCGGCTCAGCTGTCTTGGCAGGGGCAGGGTCCAGCTTGGCTCCATTAATCGCTCACGGTTCTTGTCTACGTGGCTACTTGTGGACCTGACGCGTGTCGCCTATAGGTGGACCGATACCTTACTGCTGATTCGAAGCAAGAAGATTGCAAGAGCGACCGTCTTTTTTTTTTCTCAAAAAAAATTAAAAATAAAAATCTTTACCGATCAAAGTGGTCCTCAAAATTCAACCTAAGCCTTTTTCAGCTTTTGTTTCATAGTAATTATTTTATCTGGTATAGTAAAATATCTACAGCCAAATAAATAATAGAAACATCATCATGTCTAAGAGTAAATCCAAGAATCATTATAATTTAATTTGATCTAATCAATTATTGTTTCCTTAGCTTTAGTTAGCTTCGTCATAAAATATAAATAGGGGACAGCTTTAGAAAATAAATCAGTAAGAGAACAAGATAAATTTTTAAAAGAAAATTATTCTTTGTAATCCTTTTTGTTATTTACAACCCCGACTTTGAATATTTCTAAATTATCTTTTGTAAATAGATAATATGTCCTTAATTTATAATTTAATTTTAATAAAAATTTTCACTCCTCATTTATAACACCTTTTTTTCTTTCTCTTCTTCTTATCCTCTTCCTCCTCTTAATCATTGAAGATGACGTAAAATAACGAAAAAAAAAGACGTTTGATGTTTATTATAATAATTTAACATGAAAAAAACGTGAACAATAATTTTTTATATTTATTATAATAATTTAATATTTTTAGGATATGTACATTATGTAATAGCTCAAAAAATATTATTTTCTAGATCAGTTATATTAATTAAAAAAATATTATATTCTATATCTTTGCAAACTATGAAGTAGGATACAGGTGAAATCGGAAAAGTACGAATAGATGGGTTATAAATAAAGTGTGCAAACAGAGGATATGGGAAAAAAAATTATGTAAAAACAAAATTAGATGGGTTATGAATAGTAAAATTATTTTATTATTTTTTTTAAAAATATAAATAGTGAGATATTTGTGAAAAAGTAAGGAGGAGACTTAAATAATAATTTTTTTTCTAAAAATGACATCATTCTCAGCGTTCCATGAAGTCATGGTGCTCTCGCACAAAGAATCGAAGAACAGAGAACATTTCTTAAAGCAAAAATGATCTGGCTAAAAGTCTAAAAAAATACAAGTGCAAACCAAAACCTGACGATGGAAGACTTCTCGGCAAACAAGATCCAACAATGGGGCGCTTCAGTTGTTTGAAGGACGGGGAAGAGATGGCATGCATCAGCAACTCTAAAAGCACAAACTCCGGAATCACAATCTGTTCGCGCTGCTTCCTGCAAGAAAGAAGATGCCAGTTTAATCTGAAGATTTAAGAAGCAGAGAAAGGACTTCTACCTTGTAGACGTATTCTAACTCTTGTGCGTCTCTTCTTTTTCCATTTTGTTGTTTCCTTTTCTGCTTTGCCTTCTTCCTTTCTTTAATTCCTTCATGCGACACTTTATTCATTTGCATCAAGTGGATCTTCTTGCTGGATCTCTGAAGGGTGAAATGCTAGATACCGATTCTTCTGGCTTCATTCTTCTCAGGCATTGTGTGGTAGTCTAGGAGTGATATGCACGTACATTATGGACATTTGAGTGTCGACTGAATGCGTTGTGGTGTTTCTCAAGCAGAGACCGAAGGTGACAAGTGATTCTGCAACATCAAGAACATAACCTGGAAAGATTTCTAGTGTGTGTACATTAAATTTAAAGCTCTTGAATTGACCAGCAACATGACTTTCTTTTTTCTTTTTTTTTTTTTTTGTTTGTAGGGAAAGCTAGTCACTTGATTTAAGGAAATCATGTCTTGGCTTTCAGACAATGACTTGTCCATAGTCAACACTGTAGATTCTTCCTTGTAGTGCAGCTTGCAGGAAGTGTCCGGTTAAATCCATATAATTCTTTAGGTAATAGCTTGCAAGTGGACATTGTTGCCAGATGTTTCAGATAACCTGCAATTATGCTTGACATTCTGATCCATACACTGTTGTTTCTTGTTGAAGCTGCTGCTTTTGTCATTTACAAGGACACATGGGGCATGAGCTCCTTCAATCATCTCGCATTGTGCTGTTGGAGGGGACAATGAACATTCCTTAAAATGTGCCGGTAAACAGGATTGAGGAAGACTTTTAGCAACAGTATTATACCCAACTCTCTGTTCATCAACAGCCTTCGTGCTTGTCTCAGAGAAGTAGCACAGAAAGCAATCGCATCCTTCAACAGCTTATGTTGTCTTCTAACCTCCCAATTTTTCAGTCTTTTCTTGAGAAGGAAGAGAAACAAAGGAATTCAAACAGGATATTGCAAGATAAACAGGAGAAAAAAATGAACTTAGATCTTCATTTTCTTGACATAGTTATCATATATGTTCAGAGCACATCAAGAACCTAAAACATCAATTCTAAAGCTGCTTCATTTAAAGGCCTACTTTAAGAGAATTAAACAAAAATGATGCCCATGTAAAGTGAGTTTAAAGTGTGAAACTATAAGGATGCAGATGGAACATCTGAATCTTTTCAATGAACCACAAGAAGAAAGAAGACATTACGGTTAAGTCATGAACTGAGCTCTTACACAACCAGAAGCCATTGCATACCATCTAACATATATTACAATGTTAATTTGGTAGTCATCAGATCTCTTGGAGCGATGATGGAGTCTCTCTCACTCTGAAGCCAATTCAATAAGCAGCAAACAGTAATCTAAAAGAACATACAGAACCCAGTAGGCACCGACATTACTGTCACTGAAGTGTTCTGATGGAAGCGGATTAGTGGTGAGCAGCCTCCTCCTCCTCGATCCTTGCAATTATTTGGCGGACTGCAGTGGCGATCACATCCACTGACGCACACTGGCAATCGTCTTCTACCTTCACCAGCAAAAGCAGACGAAGAAAACTACACCTCGTGAGTCATGGCATCGAGAGAAGGGATTGGAATCAAGAGGGTGGTGGCTCATCTTACCCTGAGACTGAAACAGTAGAGAACCATCTCGTTGACGGTGGTCACGTTGAGGTGAAGCGTCGTCAGCCGCAGGTTCTGCAGGCCCAGCACCAGCATCAGCAGCTGCCTGGGTCGCCACCTCGAGAAGATCTTGACGTTGGCATGGCTCTCGACGATGGTGGCCTCGATGTCAGCCATGGCCGACGGGTTCCTGCGCGCCGCTTCGCCGGTGGCGGTGGTGTCGGTGCTAGAAGTGCTAGTGCAGTGCGAGGAGCTGGATGAGTACTGGGGGAAGGTGAAGAAGTCAGCGAAAGGAGCCGCCTTTGATCGTTCCCTAATGCGCTTCTGAGCCTCGAGGGATTGGGCTGACTGCTCAAGCTCCTTGACGAAATTTATGGCACCTCCAACGATCGATGCTTGATCACCCTGCCAAGGAAGAGATGAACTGTTTGAGGTTGCTTCATCGATCAAAGATTATTGAACTGGTTTTAGGCCAAACATGTGCAGAAAGATGGTGCAATTTTGTGCTGCATGACGATTAGAATCCTGATGAGATGATGAGAAAAAGTGGCCGTAAATAGTGGAAGAGATTAGGAGAAGAGATGTCTCGGATGAGATGGAATCAATTTCTGGAAGGTGCAGAAGACGAACTTTTTGGACGTAGGAGGCGGGCATGAGTGACCGGAGCACGGCGAGGTACTCATTTATCAGTCTCCGCCGGTTGCGCTCCACCGCAATGTGAGTTATCCTCTGGTTCTCCACCTCTTCCTTGTTCTTGAACCGCTTGGTGCGCCGCCTCTTCCTCCGGTCCGCCGTCCCTTCCTGGCAAACGGCGGCTGATCCGGTCTTCGGCGACCACGAATCCACATCCCAGCCATCGAAGTTTTGCAGCATGGAGGAGCAACAGGTGTCCCAGCTACCGCCGCTACCGCGCTTCCCTTTGGCCACCTCCCTCCCTCGGTTCAGCTTCCTGCGACCGTCGCCGCCACCACCTATCTCGCATCCCATGTTGCACGGCTCCTTCATTGTAAAACCGAGTGCTTCGGCCAGCGCCATTTCTCTTCGATCAATCACCTATCTATGGACAAAGCACACAAAGATCAAGCTCGCCTTTTGCGTTGGGGAGGAGGAAGAAGCTGACCGGAGGAGCCTTATATCAGGGATAGGAAGGATGTTATTGAGAAAAATAAATTAGAATATCCTAATTCTTTTAATATTTCTAAATCATAAAAATTATAATAATATATAATCATGATTCTATCAAATAATAAGGATTATAATCATGATCTCTTCCATTATGAAATAATTTAGATATATATTTTATATTTATTATTGATTGAAAATTTTATATAATTATTATATTTTATATTTTTATTATAAATTATAATTATAATTTTATATTTTATAATTATATTTTATTAGTGAATATAAATTCATATTTACTGTGAATAAAAATTGAAGCTAGTCAAAATTTTTTTCATGGTATCAAAGCTTTATGCTCTAACAAGCCCCTCTTTCTTGTAGGCTGCTTCGGGTTTTTTCTTCTCTATTTTTTTATATGATCAGTAATATCTCTTCAACTAGCCACTCATCTTATATCATTCTTAATTTTTTTTTATTTTTAAAAATACTATTATATTAATGTTATAACCTAAGCTTCTCTCAAACTCACATCCAAGATTATACCATCACTTGTCCTTCATTAATAATTAGAGAAAATAATCTTAAAATTGTTAATGCTAAACACACTTTTTGAATATGTCAAGATCATGTTTTTATAAATCTATCTCTCCTCGAATCATTCCCTATAATTTTACAATAATGTATGCTAACCAATCTCATGGGTTTCTCATACGATTTTGGAAAACTCTTTTTAAGCTTTCTAAGGTTACATAATTTATTTTTGACTATATATAGACTATCAAAATTCAAATAGATATACTTGTCATGGCTAATACATCTCTTCACAATAAAAAGATCAATTTTTATATATTAAATGGTCTAAATCATATTACAAGGAGATTTCAACTATCATTTGTGCTTGTGATAGTTTTATATCTTTTCAAGAACTTCGTGATAAGCTTTCTAGCTATGAAATTTATCTCAACGAGAGTCACAATCTTCTTATTAATTGTATACTCTGGTTCTCAACATGCTTTCTTCGTTTGAAAAACTATTTTGGATCTACTCCTTACTATAACAAATTATATATGTTTAGATGTGTATGTTGTTCATAATCAAAATCTAACACCTATGATAAAACCGGAAGCCTAGTCAAAATCATGTGTTTTTTTATGGATATTTTATTTATCAAATTGACTTTAAATGTTTTGATCAATTAGCTAAAAAAATTTATTTTTGGCTAAATTGATTTTGTAGAATTTATTTTTTCTTATAAATCACTCGACTCTCTTTTACATAGACTAAATTCAATTTACTTTATTGATTGTATCCCCAAAATTCATGAGCCATCTCATATTATCATTTCTATTCAAGTTGAAACATCAATTCCACTTATCAATCCAAACACTTTATTCACTCAAAACCCATTAGGTCTTTCCTCAATGGTGTATGATGAAGAACATATTATCTCATCCATCTTACTAACTTAAGAGTGTCATGTATCAAAAGAATTTAGAGGAAGATTTAGTTTCAATATCTCCTATTTTAAATTCTTCTTATTTAAATATCTTAGAGATATTATTAACCCTGTACTAATTTATTTATTGGTTATTAAATCCAAAAATCAAGTCTTCAAATCAAATAAATGCTTATTTATTTTTGTAAAACAATCCTAAAAATTCATTTATGAACCTTCTACTATCTAAGCCTTATAAACTCCCAAATGACTAACAATAATGTTTGAAGAATATAATACTTTATGATAAAAGATTACATGAGACTTAGTTTTATCTTATCCAAGTCAAAATCTTATGGGGTGCAAATGAATTTTTTTATTAAATAAAATCCTAATTTGTTCATTAATAAGTATAAAACAAAACATGTTATAAAAGGATTTCATCAACATCTAAGCCTTCAGTACCTAATAATTCATACTGTGTTATATCTTATCTTATCTAACAATTGGGGATTTCAATAATTAAACATGAATAATGCAGTTATTCATTGTCATATTTCTAAGGATATATTTATACGGTAACCTTGAGACTTTATTGGTCATAATCTTTCTCAATGTATATGTATGATACATAAGGCTCTTTATAGTCTCAAATAGCCCTTCATGTATGGTATCATGAACTTTGAATATATCTTAATCTCAATCGAATTTCATAATTCTCAATTTGATAATTCGTTATTCATTTATTCTGATGAGGACATAATCATATTTTTACTAATTTATATGGATGGCTTAATTATAATTGATAATAAATCAATAATAATTTATTTATTTATTCAACATATTGAAAATAAGCTTTCTATAAAGGATTTTGGATCCTTTAGTTATTGTCTTAGTGTTCAAACCATCGACACAGCAAATAGTCTTTTATTTTCTCAACAGATGTATATTTTGACCTTCTTGATTGTACCAAAATACTTGAAGCGAATATTGTTACTATGTCAATCTCTACAAGTGTTTCATTTTACCTTATATGATAATACTAATCTCAATAACACTATTAATTATCATCAAGTTGTTAACAGTTTATTATATTTGACATTTACTCATTTGGAAATTATACATATAGTTAACAAGTTATTTCAATTTATGCATAAACCTACTTCTAACCATTAAATATCTGTTAAATATCTTTTCCGGTACTTAAAGGACACTATTAATCATGACTTATTTCTCCAAATGGATTCTCTTCTATTGCTTTTTATATTTTCAGATGCTAATTAGACAGGCAATAAGGATGGCATAATATATACTAGTGCTTATATCATATTTCTCAATCACAATTCGAATCACTTAAAGTTTCAAGAAAGAATGTTTTATTTCAAGATCTTTACATAAGCTGAATATCAAACTTTTACATTCGTTGAACTTTGTTGAATTTAATTATTGTTATATGAACTATTTGTCACATGGATCCTTCATCTATATATTATGATAATATCGGGATAACATATCTATGTGTTAATCTTTATTAGTGATAAAATTTAAAATGATGAGCTAAGTGTTTCTTATGTCTCATTCTCTGATGAACTTGTAGATACTCCTACTAAGCTTTTCTTTCATCAATAATTTCTTCTGCTTCGATCCAGGATCGATGTATCCGATAGGAGTATCATTTTGTGAGAACATATTATGCAGAATATTATTAAGAAAATAAATCATGATAAGATTATCATAATCCTTTTGATATTTTGATAATATATCATTGTGTTTCTAAATCATAAAAATTATGATAATACATCTTCATGATTCCATCCAATAATAAAGATCATGATCTTAATGTGGTATCCTCTGTTGTTAAATGATTTGGATAAATATTTTTTATATTTATTATTAATTTAAAAACTATACAATTATTATATTTTATATTTTTTATAAATTCGTACGTATTATTAATAAAAAAAATTTAAGATACTTATTTCTTTCATCTTAAAGGCCTCGGGAAGGCAACGCAACGAGGACAAGGTGGTCATACGAGGCCGAGGTCGTATAAGGCCAAAGAAGTGAAAGGAGACAAGCAACAAGAAACATTGGTGGTGAATCGGGCTACAGCTATGTGCTTATGTATTGCGGATACGCACAGGAAGCCGACACGAAAAGGCGATGGCAATGGGAGCTCAGATGCTCTCTGCATGGCCTGAGGACGAGAGTTGGGAGTGAGAAAGGGAGCATGTGACCACCACGACAAGCTGTGTCATGGCCACAGCGACGCTCCCTTCCGATTCCTCTGCAAACATCGTCTGCCGTGGATGCCCAGATGATTTCTCCTAGCTTGCTGCTCTCGCCGGATTGCGCTGACACCAACGCATCAGATCCGCTGTTGCATGTTCTCTCACCTGTTCTACGTCGCTTGGAAGTCTGGATAAGGAAGGGAGGGGGGGAATCAAATGCTTGATTCGGAGTTTTCAGCGTTCTGTTCATGGGGGTGGCCATGGCCACAGAGCCCCGAAAATGACAGACCCATTCTTTGAGGTTTCCCATGGTTGCAGGTCAGAAAAAAAAGAGAAGTGTTTGCATTGGACTGACAGCAGCTTGTTCTGGGATAATTTTGATATGCCTGATCGTATACATATACATGTTGCCTACAAGAAATAATGATTCCTTGGTCATAAGATCATCTGACAACTTTGAGGACACACCAAAACAAGAGGTTGGCAGCTGTGGCAGTGATTTGTACCGACTGCTCTGGCAGCTGTGGGTGCTGCTGGTTGGAATAGATTCCCAAGTCAAGTACCTGAGTGCTGTTTTGGTAGAATTCTTCTGGCGAAGGAGAACATGCTGTCTGTCTCATCATTTCTTTCCAACGCTTGTGAATTCGATTACAGAAATAATGAGAAATATTAGTGTTCTTGTATTGTTTCTAAAAGATGTTAAAGCCGAGCAGAATTTACATCGAGCATCCCATGAAATCTTTATGGAAGAATGGAGTTTCAAAACTCGAAGGATCTTACTGCATTAACACACACACCACATATCCTGCAAGCAGGTGAAAGTCTCAGTTTCCACCCTAAAAGTCTTTCCCGTTCATGCTTTACGATGAAAAGTGAGGAACAATGTGAACCTTTATTACCACAAGAGATGGGGGATGGATCGATCTTTGTCATCTTCCCTGGCAATGAGCATAACCTAAACCTGCGAAGGAGCATCCCATGTTAGATTTTGTGGCCCGTTATAATCGGATAAGATATATGATGTAACTAATTGGATTCTGATATCAGTATCGGCCAATAGAAAAGAAGTCCATATTTTGGAGGATACCTTAGGGATGCCCTTGATGGAAGGAACTCCTAATAACTTATCCTGAGACCCTCCGCTCTTCGCCATAAATAGACAGGACCTCAGGGGACTTAGTGTGTCGTGTGTGAGAAGCAACACGAAGCATCTAAGAGTTGCATAAAGATTAGCAACACACGATGTATCTAGGAGTTGCATAAAAGAAAATATTTCACAGACATATAGATTGAGAGATTACAGCTCCTCTCAATCTCCCCGAGCCATCAATTACAATGGTCCCGTGAAAGGATAGGAAGAGAGGAGAAGAAGTCTAGTTCTCTCTGATTAGAAAGGCGTTGGATCTAAGGAAGGTATTCATCTTTCCTCCTTTCTTTGCGGATGGCATCAAAGTGCATCGTATCGTAAAAACAGATCTATTCATGTTTTGATTTCGATCCTAGGATTAAAGTTTTCCGCATTACAGAAGCATGATTAAAGATTTTATGCTTACAATTGGTATCAGAGCCTAGGTTCTTGAAATCATAACTTTAGATCTGTTGTTATTGTGATTTACGATGTTTGATCCGACTCAAATCAGTATTCCTATCGATTTTGGTTTATCGTCGATATTTTATCGCCGCTTTTGCCGGGCGATGTTAAGGAAACAACGAAGATCTGTCGACCTCGCTGCGTACGGCCGTAAGGGCCGCCGGCGACCGCACTGCAGATTGGCCGCACGAGGGTGGCAAACCCGTGCGGGACGCGGTCGCACCGGCGGCAGCCGCGCGAGCACTGGCCGTGCGAGAACAGGCCGCACAGGCGGCAACCGCGCGAGCACAGTCCGCACCGGCGGCAGTCGCGCGAGCACAGGCCGCACCGGCGGCCGCCGCGCGAGCGCAGGCCGCACCGGCGGCAGCCGCGCGGGCACCGCGCACACGCAGGCCACCGCGCGCACCCGCGGGCGGTCGTTTCGGCGGCAGCTGCGCGCACCCGCGGACGGCCGTTGCGGGCGGCCGCTTCGGCGGCAGCCGCAACCGCCGCCGGCCATTTCGGCGGCAGCCGCGCACGCGCGCGGGCGGCCGTTTCGGCAACCGCTGCGCATGCGCAGGCGGCGGCGGCGCAGAGAAGGGAGAAAGGGTTTTGGCAAAATTACAGTTTTGCCCTTGGGTTAGGGTTTTGCCAAATTACAGTTTTGCCCTTTTGTATTTTATTAATACTTTTAGTATTTTGACATTTTTACCCTTCATGAATATGAAAAATTACAGTTTAATTCTGTTAATATATTTACAGTTTTGTCCTTATGAAATTGAGAATTTTTTTTTATTTATATTCTCAATTATTAAAATTGATCAAAAATAATTAAATTTGATCATGATTTTGAATTTGATTTTGATCAAATTTAGAAAGGATTAAATTTTGATCAATTTTTGATTTTGATCGATTTATTTAATTGGGCTAATAGTTAACCCAATTTTGGGCTTACCCAATTAAACAAGATTGATTGGCATAATAGTTCTTTTATAATTTTTTCATATGAATTATTGATTATATTTTATAAATAAAATCCAATTATTGTTCTTGGATATTTATTTAGTTATTCATATGTATTTATTTAAAATTGTGAAATGACAGTTATCTTTCACATAAAAGTTTTTCATGATTTATGTGTTATCATGATTATAGTTATCATATGAGTTTTCCTTATACTGGTCAATATATATGAATTATTGATTGTAAGTTGTAAATAATATCCAATTATTGTTCTTGGATATTTGTTTGATTATTCATATGTATATATTTGAAATTGTGAAATGATAGTTAATTTTCACATAAAGGCTTTTCATGATTTATGTGTTATCATGATTATAGTTATCATATGAATTTTATTTATGCTCATTAATATTCAATAATCATTATGGTTGTTGTTGTATTATTGAATTGTTTAGCATAAATTGAATTAAAGAAATTTAGTGAATATTATTTGTAATTCATCTTCCTAAGTTTTATCTGACCGGTAGCTGCCAAAGTGGCCTGGGATGATAAGCTTATGTGATATGAATTACAATAAAAAAGTCTTGTCATTTATAGGATATTTTAGATTGTATTTTATATTTTGGTATTGGTCTTAAATACACCACCAAGTGACCTAGACCAATAATTTATAAAATACATTATGGAATTGATCCTAAATGATATTAAAGAAATTTGATAAATATTATTTGTAATTTTTTTTTCCTAAGTTTTATCTGATCAGTAGCTGCCAAAGTAGCCTGGGATGATAGACTTATGGGATAGAAATTACAGTAAAGTCTTATCATTCATAGGACATTTTAGATTGTATTTTATATTTTTGTATTGGTCTTGCAGTCACCAAAGTGACCTAGACCAATAATCTATAAAATACATTATGGGATTGGTCCTAAATGACATTAAAGAAAAATAATATTCACAATGACACACATAATTAGGAGATTTAGATAATCCCAAAGGAGAATCTATTTTGAATAATTATGTGATGGGGTAGATGATAATCTTGTTTTGGATATTCTTGCAGCTTTAGTGTTCTATACCCAAAGGTATTAACACTATTCCACAAGGATGGTATCACCTCCATGGATGATTTTGAGTGAACACTAGATATGTCAATATTTCACCCAAAGGTGAAATATAGATGATATCAATAGTTCATCATATTTTGGAACTCAAAGCATTGATGTTATATTATTACAGTGGTACTTCCTTCATTGTATTTTTATAAGTGTCCCTATATTTTCTGAAATATATTTTCTGGAATAAATGGCTTAAGCATATACAAGTTATATTGAATGAGTAAGACCTTGATCGTTATTTGAAGGAACACGACTTAATTCTTCGAAAGTTCATGGAATAAATAATTAAGGTGACTGATCAGAAAAGAGTCTGAAAAACTCAATTTGATGGTACTTAGACTTCAGTACAGTAGCGCATGAGAATATTTAAGGATCAATATAAATTTTCTGATAAGTCATGAGTTGACACATCAATGAAAGAACTGACTAAAAATGAAAGTATTTGAGGAATTAAAGATTATCTCCTCAATATAATTAACAAAGTTGTAAGCTCAAGACTTAGAATATTTGAGTTCTACTCAAGGAGTGGGTAACAATAAAATAAGGATGAAGCATAAGCCACCTGAGTTTATAATTATTATATAAACTCATAAAAAAAAAATTTCTTCATAATAAAGTGTTACTTGTGTAACAATAAAAGTTATATGAAGAAGAATTATAAGATTTGATTTGAAATGAAAAGTTATGTGGTTCAAATCAAATATTATAGAAATTATTTTTGTAATACTTGGTGGATTTATTTGATGCTTCAATGTATGTTACCAATAAAAGTTTATAAACTTCTTGAGATTATGCTTACATCTACGAGTCATTCTATATTTTTGTCTCATTAAAAAGAGACATTTTATCACCATATAGATAACCTATTGAGATATGATTTTATATATCTAATTCATGTAAAGTCTCAGGCCATTGACACTCTTAAAGTATGTATAAAAGAGGTCGAGAGACAATTAGATAGAAAAGTTAAAATTATCATATCCGATAGGGGTGATGGATTTTATGGTATTCATGATTTACGGATGTGTGTCGAAGCAAAACATAATTCATTAAAGGTATAATCGTACACTTATAAATATGATTAGGAGCATGATGTATTATTCTATATACCCAAATCAATGTGAGAAGAAGCTCTAAGGACAATTATGTATATCTTAATGAGGTTTCTAGTAAGTAAATTACATGACTTCTTTGAGTTATGAAATGATAGGAAACCTAACTTAAGATATTTACATATTTAGGATTGTCTGTAAAAATAAGGATCTTCAACTCACATAAAAGAAAATTAAAGTTAATAACTATTTCAATATTTTGGTATTTATTCAGAAAAGTTTTAAAAAGGGTATATGTCTTATTGCTCTAATCATAGATACGAGGATGGTTAAATCTGTAATATAAGGTTCCTATAAAATAATGAATCAAATGGGAGTAAAAATCTCAAATTTAATTTTGGTATAGAGGAGATAAATGTTGATACTCCTTTATTATTCGAGATATTGTTGTTACTCAAATTATTAAATAATTTGATAAAGGTGAACAACAAAATAATATTATTAAACTCCCACATTATATTGATATCGCTGATAATGGTCTTATAGAATAACCACATTCGTGACAAAGATTGAAAATTTTTCAATGGAAAGGAATCTGTCATTTATGATTATGTGGTATATCTATAAGAATTATATTTTGATATAGGAATCGAATAGATCCCTTATTGTTTTCATAGGTCGTAACGATTACAAAAGCAATATGATACAATATAAGTAGAGTTAAAATCAATAACTTGAGAATGGTGTCTCGATGAATTCATCGAATTGTCCAATAATTGTAAAAGAGTTTGTTATATAAATATGACTCAATGGACAATGTCGAACGATATAATGGTCAGACTTTTAGTTTTCAATATGGTTATAGATTTTACTCATAAAGAATGTATCATAACGAGACATTTAATTTTATAAATGAACTCGTTAAGAATCGTCATGACATTAGTGACTCATTATGAGTTTGAGTTACATCATAATGATATGAAAACAAATTTTTGATTAAGGATCTAGTTTTATATGGATTACTCTAAATGACTCATGGAGAAAATGAAAGAAATATATAATTTGGTATGCAAATTCAGGAATCTATTTATGATCTTAAATAAGCTTCTAGACAATGATATATAAAGTTTCTTAATATCATTGATTTCTTCAGATTTAAGAAAAATACTATTAATCAGTATTTATATTTGAGGATCAGTGGGAGCAAGTTTATTATATTGATCATATATATGGATAATATTTTGCATTGCCAATAGTGACTTTGTTTATTATATTAAACCAAGAAATTATCACTAAGAATTTAAGATGGTTGATATGAATGAGACATCTTATATTATTAGTATTGAGATACTCAGGGATATATCTCAATGATTATTAAGACTGTCTCAGAAAGGATATATTAATCTAGTCTTGAGATGATATACAACTTTGTTCAACAAATCATAAAAGTAAAATTTTAATCAAAATTGAGTGCTTTAAAATGACTTGAAAAGAATCAGATAAAGGAAATATTCTTTATATATATGCATGATTGAAAGTCTATGCTCAAGCTTGTCGAGCAGAATGATATCGCTTTTGCAGTTAAAATACTGGATAGATATTTGAGTTATCCGTATGAAAAATATTAAAGGACTGCAAAGAAAAGTAATAAGATATCTGGAAGGGACGAAGGATTATATGCTCACATGTATGAAATTATATCAGCTTGAAATAATGGTATTTTTCAAATGCTGATTTTATAAATTGCCTCAATAACAGGAAGTCCACCTTATGGTAAATATCTTTATCTATTAGAGGGGCAATTTATTATATCATTATTAATAATGAAAGTTGATTTTGTGGTATGCTTTGAGGCCACTAATCAAACTTCATAACTGCGAAATTTTATCTCAAGACTTGGTGTGGTCGACTCAATGCCAAGTCGCTTGACGATATTTTCATGACATCGCAGTGTTTTCTTCTCTAAGAATGAAAAGTACTATTGCATTTCTATGCATTATGGTAGAAAGTACTTGATAGTTAGAGAAGACGAGTCCGAAAACATCTAATGTCAATTAATTACTTGAGTTCCAATGCAGATCGATTCTTTGATCCATTTACTTAGGACTTACAGCCTAAGGTGTTTTGAAAGAACATGTTCTTATGATTGGGTTTGTGAGCAACCCATAAAGGATATGGTGATGCATACTTGAGTGGACATTGTAATTGACATTTTTGCTTACGTACTTAAAGTTATTTGTTTCGCTTATCCTGCTTTGAATTATGTATGTACATATTATGGTTGAATGTGATAACAGATTGTCTTGACAAGACAAATTACAGGGGTCATTATGGACTATATTAGGAAAGACTAATAATGTTGTAGTACATGAAGAGTATAACATTGATGATATATACAACCGCTATATGACTCGCATTGATGGTTGGACTTAATATAGTATTATTTTGTTTATTGACTTATTGGCTTGTTTTAAAATTCATGGCCATGTATAAAATGCTTTTCAAAATTTTCGAATCCAATTAGGTAAAATTGTTTTTAAACAAATTTTGTTTTGTTTATTTTGATTTTGAATATCTTTTATATCTTATCAATTAATGGGCCAAGTGGGAGAATGTTAGATTTTGTGGCCGTTATAATCGGATAAGATATATGATGTAACTAATTGGATTCGATATCGATTTCGGCCAATAGAAAAGAAGTCCATATTTTTTGGAGGATACCTTAGGGGATGCCCTTGATGGAAGGAACTCCCTAATAACTTATCCTAGACCCTCTGCTCTCGCCTATAAATAGACAGACCTCGGGGACTTAGTGTGTCAGTGTGAAAGCAACACGAAGCATCTAAGAGTTGCATAAAGATTAGCAACACAGATGCATCTAGGAGTTGCATAAAAGAAAATATTTCACGAGATATAGATTGAGAGATTACGCCTCCTCTCAATCTCCCTGAGCCATCAATTACAAAGTGGTCCCGTGAAAGGATAGGAAGAGAGGAGAAGAAGTCTAGTTCTCCTTGCAGATTAGCGAGGCGTTGGATCTAAGGAAGGTATTCATCTTTCCTCCTTTCTTTGCGGATGGCATCAAAGTGCACGATCGTAAAAACACAGATCTATTCATGTTTTGATTTCGATCCTAGGATTAAAGTTTTCCGCATTACAGAAGCATGATTAAAGATTTTATGCTTACATCTTTGTCATCTTCCCTGGCAATGAGCATAACCTAAACCTGCGAAGGAGCATCCCATGTGGGTGTGGAATTTCGAGCTTGTCATGTTGTTATCAAATGATTGTCTACGAGGGTTGGCAGATCATGGATTTGTCTCTTTTGCATCAAATTATGTGACACCCCCTCCCTCAGGCCTTGGTGTAGGCCACACAGTCCTACATGCATGAGCAGTGCACTTCACTCCACAGTGGATTGCAAGAATCTACTGTGTGGATAATGTTTGACATGGAAGTGTTATGCTCGTTCATCTAGGGTTCTTAGGGGAGCCCAATGTCACTACCATAGTGGGAAACAAAATCATCCTCCTTTTGGATTAAATATATTTATTTAAGCTTGATTCTTGATATAAAACAACTATCATGTGCAAATTGCCAAGATCTATAAACCAATAAATATGAATCAAAATGATTACGCGCATTAGATTAAACAACCTTCAATCTAAAGATGTAGAGCTTAAGCTTCCGACTCTTTCGATACTTGGTAATATAAGACATGTTCTTTGCTCCTTTTTCAATCTTTATCTCATGTATTATTATTCTTTTAATATAAATTTGATATTCGATCCGAAATCAACATTAAATTCTTGGAATGGTCCTAATTTTTCAAATCTTAAGTGAATGGCCTTAGGGCACATTCGCTTGATCACTATATCGTGAGTATATAAATATATCGCGAGACCACTCTCTTCACTTAATCATATAAATGTGTAGAGATCTTTATTAATCTAAAATTCTTCTTGTGTGTAGAAAATTATTATTTTTGTTTCTATTAATCAAAAAAAATTATTGAAGAATATTAATGAAAAAAAATGAGCGTCTTCCTGAACATTGTGTACTCTTATTATGTTTACGAGGGAGATGATGTTAGTATGAAAAATCATGGTTGGCAAACAAAGGGGAATAGATTCAATTTTTCGGATGGTTGGATCAAGAAAACTAAGAGATAATTTTTTTTTAATTTATGGAGAATGAATAGAGGAGTTCAATCTCTATGATCACTAATCTCTGTAGGATAAATAGTATTGGCCAGTGCACGACTCCTCCTTTATCTAATATTATAATTAGAGAAACATTAATCTTGACCTCCCTTTTTTTTTTACACCCAGAATTCACGGTCTTATATTGACATCTGAGACTAAAATTGAGTTTGTTTGTCTACATTTGTTGCTTCCCAGTTAATTTCTCTGACACATATTGCGACCACATGTGAAATTGGTACAAGCAAGCTTCCAAATTGGGCTCAGAAGGGGTTGAACTCATATCAACTCGCTTCCAATTCCAAGCACAAGCACTTCAATGTTGGGAGACCAAGCATTCATAATTGCAAGCAACAAGTAGGGCTCATGCCTGGGTGTTGGAACAGGTGGTCTGGATTCGTCTATCTCCATCATGTTTTGTTTATTGGTGAAAGAAATGTAAGGTGATGCCATCCTTGATCCTTATTAGACTCAAATTTAGATAGCAAAACCATCGATCTTGATTTTGACCAACGTTGACTCTGATCCACATTGCTAAATCCAGTTGGAAATAATGAGTAATCCAAGCAATGATGAATGTCTCGCACCTAAAACACTGGTTGGCTGGTGGTGCAACAAAATCAATCAATAAAATTAAGGGTTCAATAAATTTAAAATCTAAAATCTCATTCGATAATTTATAATTTAGAATATCTATTTGACAGTAAAAAATATATTATTTAAAATAGTCTGATGATTTATAGATTCCGAATCAAATTAGAATCATATACCGATTCCTCAACTAGGATCAAGCCTACTACCAGCTGCTTCATTATCTTTCAGGATAACAGTGGCTACCTTACCATCTGCTAAGATGTAGCAATCACCAAATTTATAGTGATGATAACGAAAACTTGGCTTTTGTAACAGGTGAACAAAGATGAATCTTTCCGTAAAGTTTTTTTTTTTTTTTTGAAACGTACAAGAGAGAAGAAAACATACTGTGAACGTTGAGCAAGTTGAGTCTTTCCACCACATTCCTTTAGATCGATTTGCTCATCGGTACGCAGAATGAGCAAACACACCAAAGACTCTGAGTTGGATTTCAATTGAGTCTTGGATTTGGGCTTGACCCGAAGTGCTAAGTTAGGCGCAATTTATGTTTAAGATTCTCGGTCTTTGTCTTATCTTTTTTGCTGCATCATTAATGCTTATTTGTCCGAGTCAAATAAATGTCTCAGTTTTTAATCCAAGACATTTAAGGTTGATAAAATTTTGCATCATAGTCTGACCCTCTAAGATTGTGTACATTGATCATCATCGGACGCAGAATCGAGTGCAGTCTTGTATTCTATATCATCTAACAAGAGGTTTTCTGAGATTAAATCTTCAAAGAAGCAACAATGTAAATCCATGAATGTTGAGCACCACATGCTTTCATAAGTTTCGCAAACCTAAATCCATAGACAAACACAGAGGTAAATGCCAGAGACTGCGGGCTATATTTAATCTCATGGTCACTGACTCCACCAGTGCAACATCATCATCATCATCATACATAACTATCTTATCGGTCATTGTTTGATAATATAGGGTTGTGTCACTTGCCCCCCTCTTCAACTGCCCCACCATCCATGACTTAGGTCACACTGTTCAGTCATCCTGTCCTCATCCCCGTGAAGCATCAGCTATCATCATGACAATGCGAATTTTTGGACAAACAATACATAATAATATGCATTGTTCTTTCCTCAATTTAATGCTTAGTGACAGTTGAGGCAAAAGCAATATGTATGGTAAATTTTCTTGAAGTAAAACAAGAAGATGCATAAGCTGATGGCGGTACCTGCTGCATAGAGTCTAAGAGCGTTAGCTTTGTTAACTGTTAGCTAGTTAAAAGGAACACATATTAAGGCAGAAGGAACGAAAAGCCACACTGTTTGTTCAATTCCACCAACCGAGACGGTGAGAGACAAATGCATGTGTTCCAGAACTGAACAAAAAGCACAGCCAGCAGCCTATCTTCGTGGTACGCAAATGTCATGCAGCGTTCTTCTATTCAACCGAACCCGGCAAATGGGAGTACAGTGTGTGCATGGTGTATTATTGATTGTTGTGTCCAGGCATTAAATATATATATCACTAGAACATGCCAGATTTTTTATGTTGACGCCTAATTTCTCATGTCATGCAAAGGAACAAGCCGCAAACATCATTCTTGCTTACCTGCTGGCTTCACAGCTATCGTATGTGACCAAGCTTCGAGTACAAGTTTTACCTGCGTGGTGGATGCAAACCAGCACTGGCAAAGGTGGTGAGAGCAGCTGGGGATTCGTGATTGGAACGGACGGTATCCGACCACTGATGCCTTTAGTTGGTTGATGAGTTGCTGCTGCATTGTACAACCCCTGCGAACACGGAATCAGTAGAACCTCACACGATGTCAATTACCTACCAGTCTTATGGGGCCCATTCGTCGTTGTTGAAGGCCACATGCGTTATGGACCGATCTGATTGGTGACTTGAAAGCCGTAGGTGAACTGGATCCGTCGGCCAATCGGCGGTCGGCTCACCGGTGGTCACCCTGATGCTTTGCCCGCAAACCAACGGAGAAAAAGCAGAGGGAGGAGCGGCCCGTGGGCAAGCAACCACGTGTCCGTGTGCGCGTCACGTGCCACGTAAGCTTCGAACCGCCTTCCTGCTGCTCTGAAGCGTGCGCCCTGACGCGGTTTTATCTTCACGTCGTTACGCATTCGCTTCCGCCCTTATAGCACTCCGCCCCGCGACGCCATTCACTGCCCTCCATGGCTACGACGCACGGCTGCCGTACGATCGCGTCGGCCGGCTATGTCGCCCTCCCGCTCGCGCTGCTTCTGCTCACTGCCAGGTGCTCCCACGCACAGTCCTCGTCGGCTTCGGTGCCCTCCGACAAGTACAACCCTTACTTCGGGGCGCCCAGCTTCAACCTCACCATGGCCATAGTTATCGTGTTCCTTGTGGCCGCCTTGTTCTTAGTGGGGTTCCTCTCCATCTACATCCGCCACTGCGCCGGCGGCGGCTCCGACCCACGCGGCCTCGGCCGAGGAACTGCGGCCCGGTCGCGGAGGCTGCTATTGCAGCAGCAGAGGGGCCTGAGCGCGGAGGTGCTGTATACGTTCCCGACATTGGTGTACGCGGAGGTGAAGGGGCTTAAGCTGGGAAAGGGCGCGCTGGAGTGCGCGGTGTGCCTCAGCGAGTTCGAGGACGACGACGCCCTCCGCCTTCTTCCTCCGTGCAGCCACGCCTTCCACCCGGAATGCATCGACGCCTGGCTCGCCTCCCACGTCACCTGCCCCGTCTGCCGTTCCAACCTCGCTGAAGCAGCCAACGCCACGGCTGACAGAGAAACCCCGACCGTGGTCATTGCCGCCGACCCGGCTCCCGAGCCACCCCATCATCCGTCCGAGCGGCGAGTAGAAGAGGAGTTGCGGCGGCCGCTGGATCACCTGACGATCGTCGTGAACAAGGCGCCCGGGGAGGACAACAACGAGGGATTGGCACGGATAGAGGAGAGGCAGAGACCGGAGGTGGGGTCGCGCTCGGGGCGCCGGCCGCCGAAATTACGTCGTTCCCACACGACAGGACACTCGGTGGTTCTGCCCGGGGAGAACGTCGAGCGGTACACCCTGCGGCTCCCGGAGCACGTGTGGCGGGAGATATTTGCCTCTCAGAAGCTCCACCGATCGACGAGCTGCGTCTCGCTTGCGACCGCCGTCGAGGGAAGCTGGCGTCGTGGTTCCCGTGGCACCGGCGGAGGAGGAGCAGGGGAGGGGAGCAGCCGCGGTGGGAGGAGCGTGCGGTTGGGTAGGTCGGACCGTTGGCCGTCGTTCCTCATCCGGACGTTGTCGGCGAAGGTCCCGCCGTGGGCGACGGTGTGGAGAGCTGACAGCGGGGAGGCGTCGGTGAAGAAGAGGGAAGCGGAAGGTTCCTCGAGCGGGAAGTTCACGGCCGTTAGAACGCCGTTCTACTGCCTTGGAGGCGGGGGTAGTGGCGCCACGAAGTCCGTCATCGCCGCCGCCGCCGCCGCCCCGGCCGACGTCGACGACTCGTCAGCTACCGGACACGCCGGGCGAGTCTAACCGAGTCGAGCTCTTTCGATTCCTTATCCTTTTCCCTCACTGCATTTACACACTAGTAACCAAAGTCCAATTTGAATGACGTGGCATTACACCATCCGTTGAAGACATGTACAAAAATACAAGATGAAGGGCGGCGTTTAAAAGGATCTTGTTTTATTTTTCTCGTATTAAAAATAATAGAATTTTAAGAAAAAAAATAAAGCAAAAGTTGCCGACGAGATGGCGTTAGCGTCGTTTTCTCGAGTAGAGGTTTGTTAGAATGGGGCGACGCCAAACAACCTCATGACAACCGTCAAATGTCATCAACCACACTTTGATAAACCTTTTTTTATTGATTATTTATGCTTAGTATATAAATTTATTCATGTAATTGTCATCAACCACACTACCTCCCGTGAGAGTTGCTGCAATCAATCATGTCTTCTTTTGGCTGAAGTCGTCCTGATCCGGGAACCAGTGGCAGCCAAACGTCATCATCGTGATTCGTGCTCACATGTCGCGAGCAAATTTGGCTGAGGACACCTGTCGCAATCGCCAACAAAAATATCCTCTTCTTTCACTTCGCAAGGTTAGAATGAGAAAAATATAGCATAAGTTAGCTAAAATTTAATGTGTAACTGCAATCAAATTATTACGAATCTAACAAATAGCAAAATTAATTTCATGTGTTTTTATTAATAAACAACATTTCCCTATGTTAATTGCATAAATAATAATAATGTGTCTTATACTTCCACTACCGTTTCCTTCTCCAATTCCTCGCTCCTATCTCCACATCGTCCTCTCATGGCAACGGCGCAATTCTTCTCTCTCCCACACTCCATCAAACAACTATCTGATTCCGGCGCCCTCTCCTCCGTCCCTCCCCACTATGCCTGTCGAGATCCCGACGCTCCCTCTGACGTCGATCCCACCCTCGAGGGGCAAATCCCCACGATCGATCTCTCCGTGCTGACCGAAGGAGATCCCGCCCGACGCTCGGAGATGGTGCGGCAGCTCGGCCGGGCCTGCGAGGAGTGGGGCTTCTTCGTGGTACGTCCGCAGCTCGCAGCACGAATTCTGCGCGCGCATGCTGGCTTTACACTGATCGACTCCGTGTGATTGCAGGTTGTGAACCATGGCGTGCCGGAGACGGTGAGGGAGGCGATGCTGGCTGCCGCCCAGGGGTTCTTCGACTTGGAGGAGGAGGAGAAGGCGGAACATTCGGGGAAGCATGTCATGGATCCCATCAGGTACGGCACCAGCTTCAACACGAAGGTTGAGGACGTTGGCTATTGGAGGGACTACCTCAAGATGGTTGTGCACCCCGCGTTTCATTCTCCGGCGAAGCCTCTCGGTTTCGGGTATTCCGATGGTCCAAGTTCACTACTTTCTTCATAAGTTCGACTCTGTGGCATCAACGCAAACACTTACAGGGAGGTATTGGGGCAGTACGCGGCTTGCACGAGGGTTCTGGGCATGGAACTACTCAGGGGCATATGGGAGAGCCTGGAGCTCGACGAGGGCTACATGAACAACGCCTTGGGCCTCGACGCATGTTTCCAGGTCTGTACGGTCAACCTCTACCCTCCCTGTCCTCAGCCGGAGCTGGCCACGGGTCTTCCTCCCCACTCCGACCACGGCCTTCTCACGCTCCTCCGCCAGAACGGCGTCGACGGCCTGCAAGTCAAGCATGGTAGCAAATGGGTTCATGTCAAGCCCCCGCCCAACTCCTTCCTCGTGAACACTGGCGATCATATGGAGGTATAAGCTCTCTCGCACACACCACTCCACGACTCCACTGGTTCTTGTGGCAAACTTGAGCTTGTTATGATGACTGTAAAACCATCCACGGAGGCAGATTGTCACCAACGGGAGGTACAAGAGCGTGCTGCACCGGGCCGTCATCAATGGCCGAAGCACGCGGATGTCGATCGCGACCGTGGTGGCTCCTTCGCCGGACACGGTGGTGGAACCAGTCGCCCAACTGGTGAGCTCCGAGAGGCCAGCCATGTACAGAGGAGTGAGATACAGGGAGTACCTTGAGCACCAGCAAGGGAACAAGCTCTGGGAGAAGTCAGCCCTCGACCTTCTGAGAGTGCAATGATTGCTCATTGGTCTCCGGTGATAGAAGATGATGAGCAGAGGACTCTGCTCAACTCCGAGTATGTTATTGTGAGATGTGATAAGAGTGGAAATCGATGGTGTAAATGCTAAGACCAAATATATAAACGGGTATGTAGTAAGATTAGGCAAATAACGACTCTCCATCTCCATCCTAACGTGTCCACCATGACTCCCACTGTGGCTCATGACACAAATGGAAGTCCATTGACCAATTATTCCCATATCTTATACATCTAATACACCATCTTCCTACCAACATGCACACCATGATTCCATCACTACAGCACATTCACCAATAATTCTTGCATTTTTAAGTTCCACTGTCTTGTAATCAATTCCAATAAAAGAACAAACAGCGGTTGTGTTCTTTCTATTCTTCTTCAAGTTGCAACTCTTTTTGCGGATCATAGTATCGTGCAGAACATACGAAGCTTTGTGCTGGTGTACAACTCAAATAACCAGTCAATCCATCTCTGCATTCTGATATGCAGCATGACGGAGCAGAACTCCAAATCCTTCACCGTCCTCTCCCACTCCCACCGTAGCTCCATTTACTTCATCACCACCTTCGCCACCCTCCTCGTCCTGGTCGTCCTCCAAATCCAGGTCCTCACGTCCTCTGTCTCCACCTGTTCCCTGTCATGGCCTTTCTTCGACCGGGCGTTGCATCGCGACGAATCCTCCATCCACACCGAGCTCGGCCGCGCTCGATCCATGCTCCGCGACTCCGTCACCTTCCTCCCCCTGAAGGACCTCAGGTTCGCCAAGGAGCCCATGTCGGGCCACACGTGGTTCATGAGCTCCATGAACGATACCTTCGAAGGTGACGAGACTCAGCACCTTTACTTCCCGTCGGAGGCGTCCAAGGGAAGGCTGCTCTGCCTCTCGGCCCGCGACACCTCCGACGGGACCAAGAACTCGTATGCGTTAGCGTGGCCTGAGGCCCTCCCGCACGACGCTACGCTCTTTCCAGGTTTAACCTTCGTCTCAGACACCTACTACGATTACGGCAACCTGTGGCACGGGACGTCAGCCATCCTTCCGTTCGTATCATGGCACCAGAGGAAGGAATGCGCGGTTCCCGATCGCTGGGTGCTGTTCCACTGGGGCGAGCCCAGGACCAGCATGGGCGCGTGGGTGCACAATCTCACCAGGGCAGCCATCGGGGAGGTGAGGATCGAGGACCTTCGAGGACACGGCGGCGCCGGACCGGCTTGCTTCGAGAAGGCGGCGGTGTTCAGGCACAACGAAGGGGCGATGAAGAAGCAGAGGCGGCGGGAGCTGTACGACATGATGCGGTGCAAAGCCAGAGCTTACTGCGGCGTTGCTCGAGCAATCATGGATCCAAAGGCCATTCGCATGACGCTGCTGCTTCGATTGGGATCGAGGTCCTTCAAGAACGAGTCCACGGTGATCCGGATCTTTGAGACGGAGTGCGCGAAGGTGGATGGGTGCGTGGTTAAGGTCGCATGGGGCAACAACATGACATTTTGCGACCAGGTACTACTCAACCAGAGTCCCCATCTCCTTCTTCCCAGCTCCGACTCAGCCATCGATCGTCGATGCAGGTGAAGCTAATGAGCGAAACGGACATCTTGGTGTCTCCCCACGGGTGCCAGTTGACGAACCTGTTTCTGATGGACAAGAACAGCAGCGTCATGGAGTTCTACCCCAAGGGGTGGCAGGAGCTCGCCGGCGTGGGGCAGTACATCTACAGGTGGATGGCCAACTGGGCGGGAATGCAGCACAAGGGTTCATGGCGAGATCCCCACGGCGAGGAGTGCCCGCACACGGACAAGCTCGCGTGCTTCCTCTTCTACAAGGACGCACAGATCGGGCATGACGAGATCCACTTCGCCGAGTGGGCTGCCAAGGTTCTGGGCGAGGTGAAAGAGATGAGGTCATCGAGCGGAAGTCGCCAAACGGATGTTGCAGGATCATCAAATCCCTGCCCTTGTGATCGATGATCGTACTCTTGGCTACGTTTGCAAACGTAGTATATGAAACAATCATAGTATACGAAAGGGTGCAGCACATATCAAAAATAATTATTGATGTTTAATTAATGTTTCAAAATCATATTTGGTGAAAATATTCAATTGCTGATATTATCTCAATTTTTTAGAGGATCTTATGGCTTTATCTAAAATTTAAAATGATTCAATGAGAAATCAATATGAGTTATATTTTCTATAAGAGAAAATTTTATTTATTTATTTATTTTTAAAGATTATCTTTTATTTTTATATATTATTTGAACCATACAAAATTTCTTATAAGATTGCATATATTCATTCATTTTTTTATTTATTTACTTATTAATTTAAATAAAAATATGCATTCACTTTTCATTAAATGTTAAAAATATTAGCAAGGTAAATTTATCACAAAACATTCAATAGGCTTTTGAAATATAATTTTACCAAACAACACTTACATCAATACATATTTGAAATAGAATTTTCATGTATTGCTTATCAAATACTCAAAGTATTTCGCAACTGTATATTTACTCAAATCTCTTTATTCAACGTCACACAATGTGTTGTCAAATACAGTCGAAATTTATTCTTCTTTGGAGTTTAATTTGATTGACCTTCTAAATATCGCATATTGTGTTTTAGAAGATTTTTATTTTTATCATCGTGTGTTCTCCATCTTTGCAAATTAATCCACCTTATATTTTATCTTCCCCGACTACTTTCATTCTTCTTTAAAAAAATGAGATCTAATCAATTATATTGATCCATAATGGGATAATCCGAACATTTGATCTTCCCCGACCACCTTTGTTCATCTTCCACTCTCATGTCCTAAAATAAGTTGTACTTCCCGTGAGGATAAAACATAATCTACAATACATTACATAAGCAATTCCTCTGAAAATTAGCCACGAATACTTCACTTCCGCTTTCTTTAAATAATATTTTTAATGCTTTTTTATTCCATCATTTTTTTTGATGCATTAATCACATTGAGAAATATTTATTGAAGTAAGAACTTCTTAAGCCAAAGAATGCATAATGCTAATTATACGTGCAAAAAAAAAAGCAAGAAAAGAGTTTACTACTCAAGCTGTCTCTCGAGATTTCGTAATCAGCTTGATTAATTCAAGTGCTTTTTACCCTAAGATATGAAATTTCTGTGAATTTAAGTTCAATTAAAATCTTGGCTCCTCAAAATTGATACAAATTTATCTACATGAGTTTTCGTTACGTCCATACAAATTACTCATCATGACATTTTTGTTTTAATAAAATTCTAACATAGTGTGACAACTAATTATAAAAAAAGGGCTAGATTCGATGTTGCATTAGAATTTACCATAATGTTTAATTTTTTATATTCATTAATCAAAGACACTTCGGGTTTAATAATTGGTTTGATTGTTGTCTAGCATATAAGATATCTTATAATATATCTTTAACTTTCTTTCATAAACTCTAGTGGAGCTTTAAATTGATTCAATAAAAATAGTCTTGATTGTCTTCGTTTTTTTTTTGAGATTAAGAATTTGAATTGACTTATAATGATGCATGTACTTGAATTTAAATTTTTTGAATCAGTAATTCAAATTGAATAGGATGATGAATCAATTATTTAATTATATTATATGGTGATAAATGATATATGAGCTTACTTATTGTTCGGCATGAGTAACTCTAGTGAAATAGATTATCTACAAAAGCAGTTAGAAGACACTTTCCAAATCGAAACTATTAGTGGACTAGGTTTGATGTATATCACACTAAGATTTATTTTCGAGCTATGTTAGGTCGTTCAAAATCAAACTATTAAGTAAGAAAAACTATCATGTCCTATATTTAATCTATGGAAAATAATCTTAAATATGTAAATGCCTCAAGTTGAGTTTTCTATTAGTCCATAACTCAAAAAAAATTAATAGAACCGATTTATTATAAATTTTACTTGAGATATATATAACTATCCTCGGAATTCATTCCAAATTGATTTAAATATAAAAGAATAACTCGTCATACTGATAATTATATTCATAAGAATATAATTTTATTTTATAATAATCTTATTTTATTGTGACACGCATCTAATAAAACATACTATGTATAATCTAACAAAAAAAAAGATTTATGAACAAACTCATCATATCTATTATGAAATTTATCACCCTTATCAAATTTGATAATTAACCTATGTTTCTAATTGTCTTTCAACTCATCATGTATACCTAAATATGTCAATAATTTAATTTGAGATCTTACATAGAATAAATATTTTCTATATATTATAGATAAAATATTTCTCTGCACCTTACATGTCAATAGCCATTTGATGTTTGAATCAAAATATTTCTTTGTATATTATTGATAATAAAATTTAAATTGTCGGAATCAATCTATAATTATCAGAAAGATACTTTCATAATATTTAATTCAGAATATACAAATGTCGACTTATATTTTTGCTTTTCAAACCAAGCCTTATAATTATCTTCACATTTTTGCCATAGAGATAGCATCTTAATATGAATATTTTTTTATGAGTTTGTATAATATTTATAAATAAAGTATTTTATTTGATAAATTATGATTTAACCTTTTATTATTAACCACTAGTAGCATTCAAAATATTATAAATCTTTTTTCTTTGATCTTAATTCTTTCTAAATACATATACTAGTTAGCTCATTTAAATTTTACTTATTTTGTACTTATAGGATAGTGATTTTAAATGAGCCAAACAAAGAAAGAAGAAAATTAAGAATAAATTACGAAAGATTCATCTATATTTATGCTCAATGTCTTTTAAGTTTTACAACTTTGAATACTGTAACATTGAGTTGTAGTCAGTTCTATTATTAGGGTGTAACTGATGACTTATCAATTATTTTAAATCAATCTATAGATATTCCAATATACTAGTTATATAATATAATAAGGTTTAAATATTATTAGTAATTATCATAAAATTAAGCCTATTAGATTTTTTTTCATTATTATTTTAATTATTCATCTCACTAAACTTTCATTAATTAAGTCTATGATTTTTTAATAAATAAAATTAATATCCAACCCTTAATATAAATTCTATATGCTCAAACCATTTATAATAATTTAATCCAAAACATATAAGGATACTAAAAGCATAAGAATCTTATAGAAAAAAAAAACCACTATAATAAAATAAAATATTATTATTTTTAAATTTTTTAGTAAATATTAAATTATTGATATCATCTCTATTTTACCTTTGAATGAAATATTGACAAGTCTAGTATTCATAAAAATTTTACTAGTATAGAGGATGAATACCATCCTATTGAAATAGTATTGTTACTTTTGGGTATATAATCTTAAACTATAATGATATCAAAAATAATAGCATATTATTTTATAATATAATTATTCAAAATAAATTTTTCATAAGAATTATCTAAATCTTTAAATTATATATGATATTATGAAAAAAATTAATATCATTTAAGGTTAATCTATAATATAATTTTATAAATTTATTAGTCTAGACTACCTTGATGGCTACAAAAGTTATACAATGATATAAAATATATTTTAAATATTTTATAAATAATAAAAATATTTATTATAATTTATACCCTATAAGTCTACCCTCCTAATCATAATATTTATTGAACATAAACTTTAATCTACATAGTAAAATTTATATGATAATAATAATCATGATAAAATAGAAGTTCTGTCCATAATTTCAGGTTACATGCATGTGAATAACTATACAAATATCTATAAATAGTAATTAAAATTTAAAAATCATAAGCAATAAAAATTTTACTTATATGTTTTATAAGAAAACTATAAACGAAATTTGAAACTTTGTAAAGGACCAAATGAATTAATCAATCCTATTTAACGTAATATCTCAAAATTGAGTCAAAATAAATTAGGTAATTCAGAATTGAACCACCCAAATTCAATCCAACAATCAGCCCAATGAATCGATCAAATTAATTAATTAATTAGTTAGAGTTTACCAATTTAAAATTAGTCTTGACCAATCAAAATTTTAATTTAAAATCAAAATATAGTAGAACTAAAAGTAAAAAATTGAGCTTTCAATAAAAAGTTGAATGCCAAGAATTAAGTCAAAATTAGTTCAAAATCAACTTGGGATAGATAGGTCAATTTTGATTTTGACCAAATTAGGTCAAAATCACTGTCATGAGCTATGATTCCCTATCGATGCATGCTCATCATCATCACATGGCTGCTTATTAGTATTGATTCCTCATCGTAGCACCTCCGCTGTGCACAACCCTCTTCATGACGGTCAATGACCTCAACACCGTCACTATACTATCAAACTCATTTAACATCATAATCGATAATTATTGTGAACCCTCATTGTTCCGATAACCTTTTCATCGCCATCCGTGTATGCTATCATTGTCGTATCATCATTGTCATAGCCACCTCTTTTTACCATGACATTAGCAGGCGATATCAATCGTTGCTTGCAACTATTCGCAAGTTATGATTCCTATCGGTAATTAATAGTCCCTTCACACAAGGCGCTCTTTAGCATAGGCATCATTTCAACATTACCCATCGTCTACCTAACATAACCATGGACACCTTCATAGTGTATAGCAATGAACAAAGACTGTGCCTAAGGACTCATTTTCATGAGTCATAAGGCCTTCAATTAAACCACCAATCCCAATCACAGGTAAGCATATAATCAAGGATAAAATGATGATTGATTCCAACATCACGATGCATCATCCATAGCGGCTTTCTTACCATGACACTTTTCTCTCATGTCATAACACCCAGCAACCATCGATGATGCTTCCATTATCGAATCCCACCATCGTGTCTCACCATCCGCAATAATCCTTTCTGACATGACATGCTATGACCAATTGTAGTCAAGAAACACCGTCATAACCTCTTGCGATCACCACCCTCTACAAAGCTATTGCACCCTTTGTTGAGCTGTTGCTATAGTAGCAACTCTCACATGACAGAGTTACTACCACATTATTGCTAACAACTAGGTTAATAATCCATATGCGAAATGACCATGGTTAATTGCTACCCTTTGCTATATTATTGCTAACAATAAACTATTAATGGTAACTCATTGACTAAGGTCGGGCAATACCTTTTCAATGCTTGAACATACCAACTCCATCTTTTGCGATCACATGATGCAAGCACCATAATAAAAAATATATTAATAAAAAATGGATATAATACATATATATATATTTAACAATCTACATAATTTAGATTTTAATGATACACTATGATGTCAATTGTAAAAAATAAAAATTATTATGTAAAAAAGATTTATGCCAATATTGAAATTAAGTATCATAGATCAATAATAAAATATGCAGAACTTTTGAACACGATAATCAACATGATATCTCATATATTATGAAAAAAATACAATATCATCTGTATACACCATGAATCTGTATGAGAAAGAAGTTGGACTCATATTTTCCTCTTTTACTATTTTCAAGACCATGATAATTGATAAAGTTAATACATATAAGTGAGATAAGAAATCTATAATAATCTTATCTCCTATATATATATATATATATATATATATATATATATATATATATATATATATATATATATATATATATATATATATATATATATATATATATATATAGGCCAAGCAGATGATTTAGGAAAGATAATTAGGAGAGTCTCCCATCAAGATTACCTCCTAAGATATCTTAGAATAAGTGAGCTTTTTTATATTAGTCCACAATCTTAATTGGAATCTAATTAAAATTTTAATATATCTTAATCAATTAATTATTATCATAAAATAATACTGTCATTTGAATTATAAAAATTATAGTGAAAGATTACGGGAAAAAAAGTGTAAAACATAAATGACATATGTTTTTACCCAAATAATGAATTCATTCTTTTATCAGTTCTCTTCTAACTCTTACTATCAACAGTTAATGTAATTGTTTAAGGTAGTTTTATATTTCCTTTTCTTTGTTTCTCCCTTGAATCACTCACAATATTATATTTAATTTTCTGAAAAAAATCATCTTATTTATTTCACCAGTATTTCTTTGGCATAATATGTTTTCAGTGAAGATTAAAAAAGGGATCATATTGGATCCAATCTGCATAAATATATCATACCAAACACTATGCAACTCTAATCCATAAGTTGAATTATTTTTTATCCCTAATTGTTCTTACATCGAGATTGGAGTGTGACTTTTTTGGTCAAATGATCTGGATATTATTAACACCATAAGCAATTAATCTCAGATCTGATTCCACTGTGACATGAACTTATACAAGTGCATGGTAGAAGCTATATTTCATGCTTAAACACAAGAAGCTTTTACTAATTGGTTGTCTCCTTCACTTCTTTTATATCTTCATGGGCCTTTTTATCTTAGGTTGTTGATGGACAAAAACTATGAAATATATTTTTCTATATCAATACGATCAAAATTATATATTCATAAATATAATTAAATTGATAATCTTATAGTTGTTATTATGAATCCTCGATTCCAAATGGTAGTTAAGTGTCAATTTAATATCAACAGCCATGCAGCATCAAATAAATATTCTGAGTATAATTGGATCCATTAATGATAATGGATATGAGTTACTGTGTTTGAGGATATGATTTATAAATGTATGAAGCAAAACCAATATCTAATTCTATAGTTATTGAGTTGGTTTACCATAAAACTGGGTATAAATGAGAAACTTTATATATAACTCAGGTATGCTTGTTATGTATATCTTAACCTTATTTATAAGGTTAAAAATAATTAATATTTTTTATAAAATATGGTATATATATATATATATTATATACAAAATCAAGGGATGTTAAGGTTGCATTTGAGAATGCATTTGTATCATAGATGGAGGAGAATGTATTTGAATCTATGATGGAGAAACGAGTTTGACTAAAATGCCTTGAATGTTTGGTAAGCAAATAATTATATTATAAATATATATTGACGTGAGTGTTGTATAATAAAAATATATTTTAAAAGTTTCTTGAATATTATGTGATAAATTTACCCTTCTAATATTTTAAATTTTTATTCAAAAGTGAGTACATATTTCTATTTTAAATTAATAAGTAAATAAAATAAAATCAATCAATCAATATAATCTTATGAACAAAAAGTTTTATGATCCAAATATATAATAAATAATAAATAAATATAAAATAATTTTTAAAAATGAATAAATAAATAAAAATTTTATCTTATACAAAATGTAAATTATATTGGTTTCTCACTAAATCTTATTGTTTTAGATAAAATCATGTGATACTTTCAGAATTAAAAATTATATTAATATTTTATAAATGATTATATGCTAATACTATCCTACGTTAGCATTTGAATATTTTCAATATAATATTCAGATTAGATATGATTAAAAAATAAATTAATATTAATTCACTTAAATGTGCATTGGGCCCTCAATGCACATTTCCTTCCAAACTCACTTTAGTTCTTATGGAATATCAACTCATTTTTATTTGTCAAGATTAGCGATATAAAATCCCCTTTATATAGTAAGAATACATTAAATCCCTTTTTGCACAAGCTTAACACATACAAGTCTCTCATGCTCCATTGTATTGGTAGTCGAAGAACCTTTGACATTTTGACCACCACTGCACCGCTCGTCATGCCATATAAGATAGCTGCTCTCTCCACCTCTGCGTCTCCCCCTCCGCCATGCCCCAAGTCCTCCTCCACCCAAAGAACCTCCTCCTTCCCTGCTCGCTCCACCAACCGCTCCGTATGCTTCCTCGCCACCACCTTCATCACCCTCGTCCTCCTTCTCCTCCTCCTCCAGATCGAAACCCTCAAGTCCTCCCTCTCCTCCTCTTCCTTCTCCTGGCCTTTCTTCCAGTTGCACAAGGACGAGTCCCCATGTCATGATGCGGCGGCGGAGCTCAACCGCACTCGTTCCATACTCCGCGACTTGGTCACCTTCCTCCCACTCAAGGATGTAAGGGTCTCCGAGAATCCGAGATCAGGCCGCGGTTGGTTCATGAGCTCCATGAATGATACACTCGAGGACGACGACGACGCCCAGCACCTTTACTTCCCGTCGCAGGCGTCAAACGGGCGTCTGCTATGCCTCTCGGCCCGCGACGTCTCCGATGGAACCAAGAACTCGTATGCATTAGCATGGCGCGAGGCACTCCCACGCGACGCCGCGCTCCTTCCCGGACTAACCTTCATCTCCGACACCTACTACGATCACGGCAACATGTGGCATGGGATCTCGGCCATCACGCCATTCGTGTCGTGGCACCAGCGGAAGCAGTGCGCGGCTCCCGACCGCTGGGTGCTGTTCCACCGGGGCGAGCTCAGGACTCGAATGGGCGGATGGGTGCAGGCCGTGGCGGAGGCGGCGATCGGAGAGGTGAGGATCGAGGACTTCAAGGAGCACGGCGACGGACCGTCCTGTTTCGAGCAGGCGGTGGTGTTCAGACACGAGTGGGCGATGAAGAAGACGAGGAAGCGCCAGGTGTACGACATGATCCGGTGCAAGGCCAGATCTCGCTGCGGCGTCGCGGCCGAAGCCGTGGGTTCCAAGGCCGCCGTTCGAATGACGCTGCTGCTTCGACCGGGGTCGAGGTCGTTCAAGAACGAGTCGGCGGTGATCCGTATCTTCGAGAGGGAGTGCGAGAAGGTGGATGGGTGCACCGTCAAGGTCGCATGGAGCAACAACATGACGTTCTGCGATCAGGTAATCAAACAGAGTTTTCCTCTCCTCCTTCCGATCTCCAAAAGCATCACAGAGTTGTGTGATCACCGATGCAGGTGAAGCTGATGAGCGAGACGGACGTCGTGGCTTCTCCCCACGGAGCGCAGCTGGCGAACTTGCTTCTGATGGACAGGAACAGCAGCATCATGGAGTTCTACCCCGGGGGGTGGCGGGAGCGCGCCGGAGCGGGGCAGTACGTCTTCCGTTGGATGGCCGACGGGACCGGGATGCAGCACAAGGGATCGTGGTGGGATCCCCAAGGCGAGGAATGCCAGAGTACCGATAAGACCCCCTGCATCCCCTTCTACAAGAACAGACAGATTGGGCACGATGAGGTCTACTTCGCCGGCTGGGCCGCAAAAGTTCTGGCTGAGGCGAAGGAGCACAAGTTGAAGGAGGCATCCTACGGCGGCAGACGCCCGGAGGTCGGATCGGCCCCCTGTCCCTGTAGTTAACCCAGGTTGTGTTAGCAGTTTCTCGATTCGACACCAACTGTAATCGAGAGAGACAGATTGAGGGGAGAGCCGGATAGGGTAAGGAGATAACGGCAGGAAGAGTGGGATGTCAATATATAGGGATTTTAGATTACTTTTGGGGAATTGGATTTCTTTCTTCTTCTTCTTCTTCTCCTTTTCTGCTGCTTCTGCTTTCAGTCGTTGATTTCTGTGTTCGATCTTGTGAAATGAATCCGATGGATTTCCTTTTCCACATTCTTTCCCTGTAAAAGAATGCATTTCCAATTATTATGGTCCTTCCAAGCCAACCGAAATATCTGCAATACAATTGACTCCAACATAAGTCAAACCTCATATATACATCGTTGACTCTTTTCAGTCTTAGATCTCCTTGCATGTCTTCCACCTTTTGTTACCAACAGAAGCATTGCTCGGGTTTATAACTTGAACTCAAACCTCTAGAATTGCTCGGATTCATGTGTTTTGGGCATAATCACTGTCTGAATTCGTAGGCTGTGTTTAAATTGTCATTCACTAAAGCAAATACATATATCTGAAGATTATTCCGGAATCCAATTGAAACAACAGATGTAGATCCATACAAGGGTAATCGGACACATATACCACCCATTTTAACAGGCAAAGTATAATCCAAGTCAACTGCCTCGGTAGATACAAGAGCTGGAAGATCAACAGACATGGATAAACACAATTCCTATGAAGCTCGGCATTGTTGTCGAAAAGCATAAGAATGAAAACTAGGATTTCGAAGCCATCATTATGATTGTGATTTGTTCACATCATGCAAAACTTCCTGCAGATGCGTCACAGCAGCGTCGTAACTAAGAAATCCCATGAACCAAAACTCATGATTGTCAGCTGAGACGATCTGAATGTATTTTTCTGCGGAATTTGCGCTGTTTATTGAAGGATTAGCTGCTCTCAGCTGATGCAAGGGTATAACAACCTGCCATGTAAGGAAATTACACTGAGTCTTCGAAATTTCCAACCACAGTAAACTTCAAAAGCAACACTAGGCCACCAGTTTAATGGGTGAACGGGTTAGACTACTGGATGTCAACCTAATCATTCAAAATTTCATATACTCAATGTCAAACTAGTCCATCCAAAATTTCATCAGCTTCAGTAGTAGCAGCACAAATCAGAGATCTTATATGTCCTTTGCCAAGGAATGCCAATGCATACAATTCATGCTAGATTTCTCCATTTTACAATATATCAGGTAAATGAACATTTAAGTGAACGAGTAACATACCAGCCTTCATTCCTAAGTATCATATATACATTAAAATGGATAACCAAAGAACATATTGCAATAATGCATTTAACCATTTATACATGAGCCAAACAAAGAGATTGGACCCGAGGAGACTTTCTTGTATTGCATTTTAGTGAATGTTTATTACTTCAAACTTTAAGGTCCAAAAAGTGGGGAAGTATTCTTCATAAATGCATGCACCTACGTATTAATTGAACAAGCATCCATGTAGTCATGCATTTGCACATTAGCTTGATAATTTCTTACACAATTAATGAAAAGATTGCCGTACATTCTGGTGAATGAATTGCATACCTTATAATAGCTCCACTCAGTTCGATCTCCAACTTTATAAGGAAGAGGGTTATCACCACAAAATGCAAGTTTTGCAGAAGAGACGTACAGAATTCCCATAATAGGACCAGCTGATGTTGACAGATAGCAGGCATAAGAGTTTCTCAGTTGCTCATCAGGAAATGAATCAAAAGTTTGCCCAAAAATCTTCTCATAACCACCTTCTGCTATAACTTTGGTACTTTGAGCAATTCTACCCATAGCGGCATCGGTAAAGCTAGGGCCGGTTTTCACTGGATAGCAAAAGAATGACTTATTGCTAATAAGAAATTAAGACATAATTTCGATCATAATATAGAAGATTAATCCCTTAAAGTAAGAATGTGTCAGCAAATGATGAACCCTACGATTCAATAAAGGGGGCACTTGATGAACAAAATAGTAGTTGGTCAATACAAGATTGAACATGTTATAGTAGTATAGTTCCTTCTCCACCTTATTAATATGACCACCACAAACCATATGCTAGTCACACATGTGACCCTGTGACCAAATTATTAAATTATTTTTCAGTAGTTTGTGAGTTTGTGTAGACTTTTACTGTATCACTCTACACGCGCGCACACACACACACATATACATATATATACATATACATATACATAAGTATATACAGTGATACAGTAAAAGTCTACACAAAGTCACAAACTACTGAAAAATAACTTATAATTTAAAATAGTTGAGAAGAATCAAATTGAGAAATATCTCTTATGAGCTAATGACCAGAAACTGAATTCCTTAACTAGCGCAATCTGTAATGGGAACTCGAAATAGCTAAAGCACTTACCTCGAATAGGAAAAAAATATTGCAACCCTTTTTGTTTTTTATTCTTCCAACACACATCGAAGTTCATATGATTATCATTTCAGTATGCATGGACATATCAGAGCTTCCTTTTAGCTGTTTCATGGGAAATTAAAAGTATGCCATTAATGAGATTAGTAACTAATGGATGGTACATATCACATAATATCAAGGCCCACAAAAAGTGATTGTTTTACCACATCAAGATCTTGCACAATTCATCATTTCCTTCCTACACAAGTCCCTTCTCAGACTCTTAACCATCTAACCATCGAGGTCAATTCCCTTTCATGAAGCCACTGCCACACTCTTATGGCCATTGTCAGGCAGCAAGAAGGCTAATAATGACCATGTCAGAGTTGAACCGCTCACCAACTTTCTTAATTTGCCCTTAACATGGAGTTCAATCAATAATTGCGTGAGAAGACACCTTAAGTGAATTTGTTGCCTAGCACATGAATTTTGTAGATAGGTGACAAGAAAACTAGCAGCCTAATTGTGCAACAATCTGAGACTTAATTTTCATTGAAAATTCCATCATCACATTTTATTCAGAGTTTCACATTAAAATGTTTGGTAGATAAGGACTTTTCCTGAACTAGAGGCAAAAACTTATCGAACTCCATCACTGAAATCATTACTCTTCAAGTAAACAAATAATCTAAGTTCCATTAATCACTATTTCTCTAATCTTCATTAAACTCTATCAAAAGTTCCATCTTCAGTTTTCTTATAATACTTCTAATCTAGTTTATGTTCTCGTTGACAGAAAATACGCACAAGTACCAAGAAAGCTTAATTCACGTTTACGGGTCCATGCAAATCCCTGAAGCTCCAAGAGCAAACATCAACAAAATCCACTCCATCGTCTCCAGCATTTCCTAAATGTTCTTACTAAGATCAACCGATCAAGTAACAGTCTCAAATTTCAGGACAAAAAGATCCACACTGGGAATTATCAACTAAAAACAAAATTTTAAGCGAGAATTCCTCTAAAGGTCGTACTACTTACGGTGTTGCCATGTGTTTCTTGACAGATCCTCGGCCTTCTTTGCCGTCTCCTTGACTTTCTTTCCCCAACTGCTAAGCACGTTTTTGACCGTTTCCAACGCATCTAATCACCACGAACTCCGAAATCAATCGAAATTGCGATTGCTTTCAGATTCGACAGAGGGAAAGAAAGGCGAGAACGAGAAGAAAGACAGTAAGTACTTTGGTTGTCGGTAACCGTGGGTGAGGAAGCGATGTAGGGGTTGTGACCGGTCGGCACCGGAGAGGCGCCGCCATGGCCGTATCCGGCTGCGGAGGAAGGGGCCTCCCTCGTCAGATCGCTGCTCCAAGTGACGGACTTTTCCACCACCGGCGGAGGATCGGATGGTAGGGATTGGACGGAGTCGGGCGGAGGCCCGATGTCGGGCGATCTTCCACCGGCGTCTGATCGAGGCATGGCGGCATCATCAACGGCCGGATCCATCCCGATGATATCAGTTTGCGTCCATCACGTGGATTGGGATCGCCCAACCGCCGACGTCCGCTCCCTTCGAGACGCGGCTTGCGAGGTCCCTGTTGTATCCACGAATGCGGTCTGCTGCTCCGGCGGACCACGTTTATGGTTGCCATGGGAAGTTGCCGCCTATCGAACGCTCGAATCTACGGGGCACCGACGGAAAAACGTTTAATACGCTTTTGTTAAACTCGCAAACCCACCTGTTGCTTTACTGGAGCAAACTAAGGGACCCACTTGAGACTCGCCAAGTCTCAACCACACGGTCGTAGAAGCAATGTGTAACGAAAAAAATCTTAAAGGACGGAGCCAAAATTAATATCGGGCGAGAAATGCCTCGTGACGCGACATAACTCACCACGCATTAATTTGGGCCAACCCGATCTGACCCCGTCAATGTGCAATA